>VDFB02373365.1:304188889-304368687 GCA_007258455.2 Sequoia sempervirens | reverse complement strand
CAAAAGGCATATTTAAAATCTTAACCATTTGATATCATTATTGACAATATTATAGTATAAATATTGAATAATGAATATTAAAGATATTGTGTGTGTATGTATATATATATATATATATATATATATATATATATATATATATATATATATATATATATATATATATAATTAATATGAAACAATAAAATCAATATATGAATACAATAATATCAAAATAAGAAACATATAAAATATAATAATATTATAATCATCAATAATGACAATTACGATTATCATTATAAATGGATAAACAGAGACATAAGTATACAAGTGGATTATAATATCAAGCAATCAGGTTAAGGTTTGACATCAATATATTCATCAACGGCGCATTCTAATCGCAACATATGAAAATATTAATCGATCCAGTTTATCTTACCATTATATTGTATGACGGAGCGTTCAGGATGAAGGGGTGACTTCTCAAATTTACATGTGTTATTGAAAGTACTAATGATCGATGTTTGTCAGCTATAGGTGAAGAAGATGTCAATCCTTATTATTATCGGGCTTGGTATTTTTATCGGCATTCAATGTTTATTATTTCCACCATCAAATGCCGAAGCTTGAAGAACCAAAGATCACAATATTAGGCCTCATATTTGTTGTTTTCCACCATCGTGGTCTCTTCTATCATCGAGCCTTTAATTGGCAAAATGTAAAGCCGGCTTGGAGATCATCACTGTCCCTTTCTGGGGGTCTATACGAGTCAAGGCAGTAAGGTTCATAGATTTCTCAAATGATCCTTTGTAAGCAATAATATAAAGAAATCCTTTTAGGAATCCACAAGTAAATGTTATGTTGAATCTTGTGAGACTATAAGAAAGATTAGCGGCAGTTACTAGAATTAAGGTGCAGCGATTAAATGAGTAGTGACTAACATCAATAATTATTGAAGGCTGCGATTAGTTTTGAAGAGGTAGTGATTAAGTATAAAGAGGTGTGGTTGTTAATAAGAGTTATCTCTTTTAGGAAGTTACAACCTTTCAACGATGGTGTAAAGGTATAGGTATACATTGTATCTTGGAAAATAGAGGACATCAAACATCACCCACAAGTGTATGAAGGAATATTAGAGTGAAGAAGCAATGAAAACAGAATATATATATATATAAAGGTTATCAAAGGAGAATATAACAGAATGTAGCGATGGAGTGAATAGAAAATATATATACAAGAGAACAATGAATATGTGAAGAAATATCAATCGTGAAGTGTGGGATGATAAAGAATGTAAGAAATATATGAAGATATGTCAATGAATGGAAGGGAATATGAAGATTTATAAATTGAAATATATTTAAAGGAGCAATTAACATATCCCAGAGCAGCCATTATAGGGAGTCGATCAGATTAAGTTTTGCTCAGCAAAATCAGAAATACACCAGAGAATAGATATACTGATATGACGAAAATAATGTGAATCATTCCCGTATTCAAGCAGATTGAAAGAAGGATGTGAAGGACAGATTTAAGAAGGAATGGGGGATAAATATGAATTGGAAACAATCAGAGATAGAGATATGTATGCAGGAAAGCAGCCGATTGGAAATAAGGAATGATTATATATATAGATAAATAAGAATACCAGTCAAATATAAATAAAAGAATACATACATACATACATATATATATATATATATATATATATATATATATATATATCGTTAGAAGAGGGAATTCATATAAAGGCTGAACTAGCAAATTGTGGGCACAAATTCGGGGTTTCTCAAAAGGGGACATTACACCTTAGTACCTTCCACGCTTAAAAAGTCTTTTTGATTTTAATATTTCACATTAAAGCTGCCAACCAAAAATTCAAAATGCCACAGAATCTTGGATTTATCATACATGCTTTTGAATGTACTATTCTATTTAAAACCTCCTTTCCAGGTTCCTTGGACCTTAGATTGCTAACCATCATTGCACACAACAGTGATATTGAGTCTTGACAGCTGTAGGCTGAGAACAAACTTCATAAGAGTTTGAGACAATTAGAAGTAAAACCATATAAGCTTACACAAAATACACTTGATTGATGTAATCATGTAGGAAACCACTATTGCTATTTTTTCCATGTTGAAACAATCCAAGTAGTTGTTAACAAAAATTGTGACCTAGAAACCAGCTACACAGAAGGTGGCTTTGGAGTTTATTCTGATCTACAGGCAAGTGAGAAACAGCTATGCAACTACCAAAGTAGCATACTTTCATTTCAGCAATAATTGGACAGCCAAAATAATCATTAGTATGGTACCAATGATGCTGCAAGCTGTTCAATACCTTAAGAAATGCAATAGGCAGTTATAGAAGTCAAGGAAGTCACCAGTAGCAGGCTCATCAGGAGGAGCTACTAAAATAACTACCTAACAAAGGGAACATCCAGGAGTATGTCCTCCATCTGAATATATAGGTAGCCAAATAATTGTTCTGGTTGGTTATTTCATGGCAAAACCAGTTAGAAATTTTAAGTCAATTGCTAGAGCCAATTAATAGAAGAAGCTGAGATGTAAGAATAAAAGACAGAAAGTTCCCGTTCATGGGATTTCCTGTCCTAATCTCTCAGCTTCCAATTGCTCCAATATTAAGTTGAACCTCCTCCACCAAAGGATATGTGGAAATTGAATTTCAGTAGGGTCTCCCATGGGAACCTAGGATCCTTTGGTGCTGATTGCATTATCAGGGACTCTAGGGGTAACCTGGTTAAATCTGCCTCTAAGAAATTGAAACCAGGTTATAATTGGCAAATTCGTGCACCATAGATAATGTTGCAATAGAAAGGGACTCAATGATCATTGTCTTATGCCTTAGGAGAAGACATTCTACAAAATGGAAGATTAATAATATTTTGAATGGAATGGAATATATTGGACAATATTTCTAACTTCACCATCAACCATTGCTATAGAGAAGGCAACAAGGTTGCTGATCTCATCCATATCAATAAACATGAAGATATAATCATTAGCTGCAACACTGATTTCTGACCAGACCTCCACGGGAAGTGGAACTATTAAGTCACCCCCATGCAACACTCATCATTATGACAGATGCATGCGATGATGGAGGAACAAGATCACTTGCATCACTTACCATCTTTACTTTTCCGTCCAGGCAATACTTCTATTTATGCCACATGATTCGAGAGGCCTCTTGAAGAGATTACATATGCTTTCTTTCCTTGCCTTTTCAACTCGAATTTTCTCACTTTCCTGCCCTTTGCAGTCCAACAAATGGAGCCAACTGTACAGTTGGGCAGTAATATCAGGCAAATGGCTTTCGTAGGAGAAATAAGTGAAGCAAGGATGAGAAGGGTTTTCTTCTTCCATGGTGGGGATGTTCTAGAGGCTATCCAAGAAGTTTTGGTCTCGAGTTCATCAAAGGAGCAGCAAGGCATTGGGTTAACAATGATATTTTTTCTACATTTGTTAGCAACATTCTTATTATCACAGGAGACAATGAACTCACAAAGGCATTAGGGCAGTTTTATGTGTGGGACAAATTCAGAGTCGATTTGAATGAAGCAACAGATAAATCAACTCCTGTCAAACTTTCCTCGATCCCATTTCAAGGCTCGGAGTTTAGGGGTACTGCTTCCATCAGACTGGCCTGCAGCATTGAGGCCAGGTTGTTGGCTCTCTTCAAGGTGGTGGCCATTCAAGGTTTCCTTAAGGGCATAACAGAAGCATACAATCCTTCCATGGATGTTATGGCCTATGGCCCTCTGCATTCCAGATAAATCCTCTCCTCAGCAGGAACTATTCAACATGGTGAATGCTACAAAAGTCATAAAGTTCTTGTAGAGGCATGCTGGTCTGGTAAAATACTAAAATGTGAAGATGGTTCTTATGGTTCTGAATCCATTAGTGTATGATAGTTTCTCCTGTTTACATGCTGGGAGATTTTTTCGAATATATTGGCATGGGCAACCTATGTAGAATGTACTTTGGTAATCGTCTGTATTGAAGATTTCTATATACGTCTGTCAATCTCTTTAGAAGTCGAAAATGGCAGCTGGCCATAGGATAGATATGTCTATTGGTCAAATGAGAGTAACTTCCAATTTTGTGAAGCTAGTCTTCCTTGCCAACAGTCATGGCAGGATTTTTGATGTAATTTCTCAAAATGAATAGAATGGGAGAGGGCCCTTAGCCTTAAATTGATTAAACAGAAAAAAAAAAAACAATAAAAGACAGAACGTTTTACCAATTTGAAGTTTGGAGTGGGAGCCTTGCATTTACCATCCAACAGGTTTCAGCAGTTAGAATGTGATTAAATTGTACAAAATACAGGTTTTCGTTGTACTGGGTTGTGTTGCAAAATCAATCAGGAGTTAGTAATTTTTTTGTCGGAGTAAACAGTTTCTGGAGTTCAATTAAGTGTCAAAGAGTGCTTTATTTCCTTGGGTTTGGACCATTCATTTCTTGTACAACACAGCTTGCATATAGATAGTGATTACAAAGTTAAAACGCTTGACAATTTCGCATAGTTCTGGTAAGATTCATCTACCAGCTGTATCGTACTTGTATGTCAACTTGTTTATCTTTGTCAAATAGGTATGACTTGGTAGAAGGACTTTAATTAAGACAGTTCCAAACTTTGAATGATTTCAAGATTTCAGCACCTTGCAAATGTGTAGTTTGATTCAAATTCTTTATCTGAACTCCTAGGTCATAAGTTAAAATTAATTATCCCTGATTAGACTAAGTAAAACAAAATCCTACATTGCAGTAACCATGATTCTACAGCAACAACTATGGCATAATTTGCAGATTTCCATCTCGGTTGAAAATCATGATATAAAGAATAAAGAGCACTGATGCCTACAATCATTCAACATATGATAGGGGACCACTCAGTACCAAAAACAACCAAATAATTCTCAACAACTTCAAGTGATAAAATTTTATGATGGCATGTCAATTTCATGCCATTCTGTGTGCTTTTGCATTGAGAGAGACAAGATTCAATTGAAAGCCTAGTATGCCAAAGGATTTTATGCAACAGACAGTAGTATTAATAACTGTTTAATACTGAGAACATAAGAGATGCTAGAGATTGAAAACGTGAAGAAAGATCATTGGAGTTGAAGGAAGAGGTACTGGAATAAGCATCATCATAAAATGTCATTGCTAAAGCTCCACAAACTTTCAAGTTTAATACTGACAACATAAGAGACACTAGAGATAGAAAGGAGAAGAGAGATCATTGAAGTTGAAGGTTGAGGTACTGGAATAAGCATGATCATAACATGTCATTGCCATTGGAGTTGAAGGAAGAGGTAATGGAATACGCATCATCATAAAATGTTATTGCTAAAGCTCCACAAAGTTTCAAGTTTAATACTGACAACATAAGAGACACTAGAGATAGAAAGGAGAAGAAAGATCATTGAAGTTGAAGGTTGAGGTACTGGAATAAGCATGATCATAACATGTCATTGCTAAAGCTCCACAAAGTTCCAAGGTTCATCTAGTCTGATTTCCATCATGTGTCCTGTTTTCTGGTCAAAATAACATTGAAATCTTCAAAACTTCCCCATGAATTATCTCACCTTTACTGATTATTATGATTGTTCCGGTTGGTGACTAGGTTTCAATTACACTGAGATGTACCAGAACTCAGTTAAGTGAGCTCTTTGTTTATGTTATTATGTAGGAAATCTGATCCTAGGAGAGGTTAAACTCCTGCCTAATGTACAGTGGGACACAGGAGCTCTAACCACAACAAGATCTCATCTTGGATCATTTGCGACAAAACAAGGCTGCTTGAACAGTTGATTTTAACACGGCTATGATAAACATAATGTTCGAATCATTGAAGTTATAGGTTTGAGAACTAAAATTTTAACCCAAAATCGGAGCCCCAAAAACACTTTCTATAGAAAGGAAAAAAACATTTTAATCTAGCGAAACTAATGGAGCACAACGAACAAAACTGTGCTCCAGCCAATCAACTGTTTTAACGAGAACGAGATAAGTGCTACTCACCACATGTCTAAAGTTAAATTTTCCAGGCACCTTCTGCAACCAGCTCTTCAGGTCCATCTTCCATACAAACCTACACCGGGTCTCATACACACTTCTTCAATATTTCGCTCTCGCAGCCATGATGAAAAAAACCACCTTGGATTTGTAAGAGGAAACGGCTACGTGTGCATCCCTCTACTTCTTACAGATAAACTTCAAAAGCAACTAACAAACGTCTTGTCCAGACCACCTAAAATCAACAAATGAACTCATAAGCTTCTCGGCCGTGGCCACGGCCTAAAAATCATGTACGAACGAGAACTGCAAGATAAAAGACAAGCAAGCGAGAATGAATTGCTGCAGAGACGATGGATAGCATCCCAAATACGCAGATAAATAGCGAAGCTGCAATTTATGATTCAGGAAGTAAATATTGAAAGAAAATCAACTTCAACAAATGTGAAGTCAACGGAATTTAAACATGATATGAAATATCACAGCGTCGGTCACGTGGAAAGAGCCCGAGGCTGGCTTTCACGGGCGAAAATCATTAAACCAGTGCCTAATTTAAGCTCAAATTTGTCCCCAAACACACTTGCGGCTTCGAATTAAAGGCGAACAAATCCAAGATCGTGGGGAAAATGGCAGAAATTTAGCACATTTAAGAAGGCCCGACAAAAGTAAAGCCCGCAGCAAATGCAACCGAAATAAAATCGAAGTAGTAACTATACATACCAGAATAACGCCACCTAAGTGTGTGGAGAATGTTGCTAAATTTTCTACTAATCATAAAGATCATATGCTGGAAAGTGATGAAATATGCATTTCCGTTTGTCAAATTTCTTAACATGTCTCTCCAAGGATTCGATGGCACGACCAAACCCTCGAGGAAAATCTCGTGCACAGAGTAATCTAGTCTTCGGTTTGAACTTTGAAGTGAGCGTAATGAAGACGGCACGCCTTTTGTTGAGAAAAGCGATAGATAGGAAAACTGGCTACAATTAAAATGTTCTGGCTATTTTATCTGTTGTCTGAAACACGAGGCGGGCGTTTTCGATTTCTAAGCTGATGTTGGATTCTCTCGCGGGATAAAAATGAGTTGTCTGCTTCTGTCGGGCAGTCACAAGTTTGACAACTGCGCTCCATTTACCCTAAATTTGATGGCCGTATGAACGTATTTATCATGATATTTGAGAGACGAACTCTTCGCAAACGAATAGCCGTCACAAAAAGGTCGACAAACACAGTCGACCGCGAAATTTAGTTGAAGTTGCTCCAAGCATTCATTGGCTTCAGGATAGTGGACCAGCTATACTTATCACAACTTTACCAACTGTAAGTGCACTTTACTAAATTAACTAACTTTAATGTACTGTATTTCTAACGTGTCTCTACCGACCAGGCCAGGAATTTGATGGTCTATTTGACCGTTTTTAACATTTTGGATCGTATATTACAATCTAAAAATTTATTAGACCGTATTATTTGACTTGTTATATTTTTATATAACCGTAAATATGACACTTAAAATTATTATTAAACCATAAAAAATTATTGTAGTATATATACATATATATTTAAAATTGGAATAATTATTTTTAAATTTTATATAATTATTTCTGAATAGGTTTGAAATTTATATTTAAATTTTTTTCACAGCGAATTTTTTTCATAAAACGTAAAGGCATTTAAATGAACAAACCATAAAAAAAAATTAATATGACAGGTAGGGGTGGCCATCAAATTCAAGGCCTGCTACCGACAATAGACATCAAGTCTAATTTTGTTGTTAATTATTTTTGCAAAGTAAAAAGTTTTTAGTGTTTTCTCTTTCTCTTTCTGAGTCGCACTTTCGTTCAGCAATATTATTGTTTTTTAGGGTTGGTTAATGTTCTTTTATTGCTTAAATAATTAGTTCGCTATTCCTTAACTTCTTCTTCACCATGGCTATTTTCTATCAGCTTTGGATTTGACATTTTAACAAAAAATTACCTATATTATTCACAAAAAATAAAAATAAAAAATAAAAAATTAATAATTTATGAATTCTATATTAAAATATTTTTATCGATTTTATTGATCATACATATTACATACAAAAATATAAATTTCTATATTTAATAAAGTAATATAAATAATCTTCTTTTTTTTTAATATATTATTATGTATCATTTAAATTAAGTATTTTTTAATAGTAACAATAATTTTTAAAAATGTCAATAAATAATAAAAATATAATAATCCAAGATAAACTTTCAATATAAAATTTTCTTATATTTAAACTCAAAATTAATTTATTCGATATTGCTTTGGATTAGATTGATGCAAAAACTTCTACACAATCTAATCCAGAAACAATACTGAATACTTTCATATGGATTGTGGAAACTTGATATCATTAATCAAAATTAACTTTCCCAAAGAAGGACTATACACAACATATCATTATAGATACATACTCACTAATAAAATATAAATGATGTATCTTGAAAATTTTGAATATATATATATATAGAAAACAATTATAACTATTAGTAATGAATACAAAAATATTAAATACACAGTTACAATTAACAAAAGTTTCTAAAATCACATTAAAATATTCAAGATAATCTTGTTAAAAATATTCTAAAAGTTAAAAACAATTATATTCTATTTTCAAAAGATTCTAAATTAATATATACTTTTACAATAAATATTAAATCATATATCAATATAAAACAACTATAACTATTAGTAAAAATGTCAAAATCTTAAATTTACTCTAATAATAAATTTCTAAATTCCTCTTAGAAAATATTCAAGACAATTGTTGAAAATATTTTAAAAATTAAAAACAATTATATTTTATCTTTGAAAACATTCTAAATTAATTTATATTTTATAATAAACATTATAAAATAATATATATTAATATATAAATTAAAATACTATATTATATTTGTTTATAATAAAATTTTATGGTTTATTAATAAATTTTTAAAAAATATTTTAGTGACCTTCCTATTGTCATTCTCACCTTCATTAAGGGCATCTCCTACAAGATATCCAAGGCTCTTCAAAAAGGGGATTTTGTTGCACCTTCAAACCTATTTGTACCCTCAAGCACCACATCCCCTCCCCAAAAGACCCCTTAGATCTTCTCCACTATGCTAATGTCTACAAAGTCACTTGCTCTTGTGGCACACCATACATTGGTGAAACAAGCCAATCTATTGGCACTAGGATCAAGGAGCACAATGTCAATATAAGACATGAATGAATCCAAAATAAGCCCTTGCAAAACATTCCTCCTTGACTAACCACCACATCCCCTTAGAAGATACTCAAATCCTCATCAAGGAGGAAAACTTCTTTATGAGAAAATTCAAAGAGGCTATTGAAATAAATCATCACCCCTCTAAACTGAACCGTGATGCTGAGTGGAATCTAAGTTTCTCTTGGCAACCCTTACTTGCCCACCTAAAAGCCTTTCCACTCCAACCCCCCAATTCTTCTACCACTTTATGATTTTGATGTCATCCCTTCACCTCCTTTTGTGCCTTTTTTTGAGTTATTGCCATTCTAGTTTTATTTGCTCCATTTTTTGAATTTTATTTTTAATTAAATTTAAAAAGAGGGAAAAAACTCCTTGTGTCATTGCTTCATTTAGCTTTATCAATTAAAAAAATTGTATCTAAATTTATTGTTTGAAATTTGAATTAATTAGTTTTTAATAATAATTTCAAAGATATATTTTTTAAAAATATATATATATATAAGACAATTCTCTTGTCTTGTCTTGCTCTCTTGATGATGGATCATGAAGTTTGATCTAAAACGTTGAGAAAGGAAAAGCTTACACAATCAAATCCAAAAGATCCATGCACTAACATTATGGACTGTGGAAATCATATGTCTACAATAATTTGAAGTCATATATATGATTATATAAAATATAACAAGTCAAATTATATGAACTAATAATGGAGGGTGTAGTTGGTTGAGGGCTTTGGGTTCATCCCATGTAGGTCTCAAGATCGATTCTCTCCCCCAGATGAAATTAGTTAGGGTCATGTCGAGTGCGGTCTTAGCCCCCAGAGGACTAGCCTCACCTCAGCTTGCCTCCTCCTCCCCCAAACCTAGCAAAAAAGTAAGACCAGGGCAAGGGTGGTTGAGTATACTGGGTTGAGTCACAAGGCCTATGTGATCTAAACGCATGGTCTGGGGATACCATTAAGTCACCAAAAAGAAAAATTAAAGTTGTAATATAAAAAATTGAAAAATGACCACATAGACCATCAAATTCCAGGCTTGCATTTTATGCTTCTATTTCCTCGTGTTTCAACAAGCATTGTCATTTTATTTGTCTTTGGTTAATTTTTTAGACATTTCTTTGTCACTTTGTATTTCAATTAATATAGGTTATATATTTCCCTCAACTAGTGTATTTTTGAGAAACACTATCTACAATTATGTCCGCAATTTTAGTTCTCCTATACTACTAGTTTTTTATTGTTTTAATATTTGACATTTTCCTTCAACTTCACATTGCAGTATCCTACAGTGCATTATTCAATTTCAACATGTTATATTTTTTAATTTATTGTATTTTAGTCGTCATAGTATAATCATAATACCATATATTAGCTTGTGCATTTTATAATGTTTTGAAATGTGCCTAGATTCAAAGATTTGATGTTTGTAAGTAAACAAGCTTAAGTATTTGTACATTCAATAAATTAAAATTTGTACTAAATTGTAGTATTAAAACATCAATCGATATATGATTTCCATCTTTATGTGGTTGTATTAATTGTAATGTTATTTCAATAGTTGGTGTGAAGCTCTTTGACAACATCATTAGAGAAGAAAGTGTCTCATAAGGAGCTAGATAGTTTAGGATTTATTTTTACAATTTTATGGGGAGTGATATAAGAAAGATAACAATGATATGCCATAAATTTGCATGTGTTGATCAACTTTTTTGGAATATGTCATGTGGGTAATGCCAAGCAAACAAAGTAGACATGCCTTGGCCCTTTCAACAAATATTTTTTAGAGACATGTCAAGACTATTAGGACCCACTTTTCTTATAAATCCATATTTTTCTAAAAACATTTCAACTAAAGACCATTCATCCATGTGCCAGAAGCAAATATACTCATAAACAAGCATATTTGAGTTAGCTTTGCATGGCACTCTTTTCCATGCCTTATCATGATAAATCATCGTGGTACTCACTTGGCTTGTTCAAAATCTTCCTCAATGACCATAGTTCTTGCTCCAATAAATGGGATATGAGGTCTCTCACTAGAATCCACTTTTGCATCCTCATCTTAGTTGTCCATCTATCCAATTAATTTCCCTTATGTACAACACTTAAGGAGCAACTAACTAATCACACCATTGTTAGAGTCACTTGACCATTAAGAATCTTCTATAATCCAATTCTCATACATCAACACTTGACCATTAAGAATCTTTTATAATCCAATTCTCATACAAGCTCATTTATGAATGATAAAATTTGTAGGTTCCTAATTCAAAGGAAGGTCTTGTCCTATATCGGGACTTGGGTTTCCCATTGTGAAAATTCTAATCACTATTAAGCCTAACAATGGTAGATGGTAAAATGGATCCATCTCCCCATGGCTACCTAAAGCTCAACTCCAATGACAACTTACAAGAAAACCATAGAGTTGTTAAAGGAGTGATAAGGAACAATTTTGGAATCCAAGTAGTAACTTATGTTGGGTCAATGGAAATTCAAACCCACCATTATGCTAAGGTTTGAGCTAATCTATAGGGAATCTAATTGGCCTCCAATCTTAACATTAAACTCCTCATCATTGAGAGAGACTCTCTAAATATCATTAATTACCTCAAGGAGTTAATGACACCTAGTCAAATCATTAATTTAATATTATGGACGATACCAAGATATTCATGTAAAATTTTGAAAATTTAAAAATCACCCATTCTTAGTGAGAGGGTAACCATTATGTTGACTAGTTTTCCAACATGGGTTCAACTATTGATAGATTTACCACATGGACTAATCTAGCTAATCTCCCATGTCCCATAGTTTATCTCCTTAATAATGATAACTTTTACACATAATTAATTGTACATCTTATTTTGATAAATTTCTAATCACAACTTCATTGCCTTATGTGGATTTCCCACCCTTTAGCCTAGAAATACAACCCATTCCTCATCCTATATTCCCCCAACATTTGGTTATGTCATAATCCTCTTCATACCCCTAATCTCTTTCTCATGTGTGATGTTCTAGCCTTTCAATTTTGTCATTTATCCCATTGCCTTCTTGTCTCATTTGTATCTTCAAGCTTGGATTCTAGAGTGGAGAAATCAAAGAATGTGGTTCAAGCTATGGGTAGTCTCCCTAAGGAGCTAGTTGGGAGTGGTAATCAAGACATCCTCTACAACAAGGATAATATAATCAACATAGGAAAAAGATAGAGCTTAGATGCTTAAGAAGGACCCAATAAAAGAATAAGGGGCTATAAGTAAAAATATGAACTCGATGTTGGGATGGCCAAAGATGAATCTCTTGCTACCAAGTTTCAATTCCTGTGTGAGAAGTAGGAAGTTATTGAATGTTATACTAGTAGACCAATGTCCCTTGTTTGATGCCTAATTTTTGTTAGACTTAATTATAACTACTTATCTCGTTGTACAAGGTTATGGGGCCATTTCAAAACCATTTATTTTAATTCAATTAAAAAATGATTAGAATTTTTTTTATATTTTATAATATTGTTTATCAAATTTAAAATTAATATAAATAAACAATTTAAATAAATATTTAAATATTTTAGATTTCTAAGCTAAATATAAATACTATATAATATTTTTTATTAAATATTTTATTTTAACAAATTTATTATGTACATTGTTTTGGTAGATTCTATGCAAGGTTTAATATTTTGTATTTATATAGAAAAATATTATTATAAAATAGAGGTCAATATTATACGTTGACATTTTTATAAAATAGCTTATGCAACTAAGGATTATACTACCTAAAACTATAAATAAGGATAGCTAAAAATCTCAAAACCCTACATCAATCTCACATAGAAAGCCTTGCACAAAACCTTAACTAGATAATGTACATGTTCATCACCCATAGATACAAATACTCATCACTCAAAAAGACAAATAAACCCTAGACCATAGAGCTAGAAATAAGACAATATATATTATTTTACTGATATAGCTAGCAAATGTATTATTGTTGGATTTCATTAGTAAGTCTATATCAAATATATTATTTCTTTGGAGTGACACTAGCGCTAAGCTATCAGAAGCCAACATCATCAAAGGTTTAAGCTTCACCTCTAAAAATAGTGTTTTGATGGTTGATAAAATCGCACTCATGTTAGCCAATCTCACTACTTTCATAGATTGTAATGGAGCATGCAAAGCCATGATGTTAACCATTTACTAGAAGTAACCACCACTATGAGCTAGGCGTAAGGTAATCCTCTCAACCTTTGTCTTGATAGAGAGTTGAACCTATTAATGAGTACCTAATGAATTTCCAAAGACATCATGGCATTGGGGCTAGCTGTGCAGCTAGCAACTATCTTTTCATAACCTAACATTAGCTCTAGACCTCCACACAATCTAGGATTGATATAACAAATAGTTTGTGACTAAGTTATTGCTTTGTTCCTAAGATAAACTTGAAAATTCAAAAAATATCTATAACCAAATCTTAATTCACATAAGATTTCTCATCCCCTCTAATAAAATTTACCCCTAGAACTATTACAATGGAAAGTGAGCCATGTGCAAACATATAGTAAATACCCTATCCATCCTATCCTTGTCAATCTTTCCCTTGAAGGAAATTTCCTTTTTGGTTGTTTGTAACTTAACCATTGTTGTATTAATGCTTAACAAGAAAAGAAAAGAAAAAAGTAGTTAAAATATTGACAAGCAACTCAAGCCATGCTTGAAAAGTACTTTATATATATGATGTAATGTAAAGAACCACCATATTATTATGCACTATTATCTTATACCATCACTCAATCACTCATGAGCTTATCATCCTTATATCATGATTCAATTTTATTGAATTTAAAATTTATTTATTCCATACCATCTCCTCAAAATGCTAGTCATTCAAATTATTTAAGATTAGGTTATCCACATCACTATCTATAACAAAGTTTACTAATCCATCCATTACCATATTAGCCTCTCTTAAGCAATGTTTGAATTCAAAAAGAAAGATGGACTTGAGTAGATCCCACACTTCCATAAGATGTTGGTTAATTTCAAGTTGGTTGTTATTTTATGCTTATGTTGTTGATCATGGTCATCAAGTCTCATTCAATGCGTATTTTAAAAATTTGTATAGGCTCAAGACAAGGTTTGTGCCTCAACTTCATTATTTGTCTTACCATATTTTTTCTTGAAGTTCCAAAAATTATGAAGCCACTAGAATATCTATTGAAAATATCCAAACCAAAGGGGCCCAAGTTACCATGAGAGGCCCCATTTAAGTTAAATTTCAAAGAGAAAGAAGGATGTGCTGCCCATTTAATTACTTGTCTATCTAACTAAAGGGAACGAGCTCCCTTAGTCCCATGAACAAGGGAAGTTTTAAGCAACTTCAAATTTGTAGCATGAGCTTGTCCCATAAAAAGAAACTTGTATTTTGTTGTATTTGAGACTTTACCCTTGTCATGGTTATTTTGACAATGGTGAGTTCCAACTTGACAATTACTTCTTCTTAGGAAGAATACTTCTATTTGAATAAATTCTACTATTTGTTTCTTGCTAGATTTGTTAAAACACAAGTGAAGGGGCCACATATTGAAGGCTTTGCAAAATAACCTTTGGGAAGATTATTGGGAACCTTTTGAATAGTTGCAACAAGGTCATGATAAGGCCCCTAACCAATTTAGATAGCACATATAACCACACCCAACATCTTGACACACAAGGGCATGTAAAAATATATGTTTAGAATTTTCATTGTCAAAGTCATCAAAGACACATTTAAAAGGGTCTACAACATCAAACTTGATTAAGAAATTCTAGTCAATATGTGTTATTGTATGGCTATCTAGGTAAATTATCTTGTCTTGGGTAAATAAGCCTTGTGCTAACACAAGTTAGATGGAAAATTTGATGCAATATATAGACCAAATTTACCATAAATTCTAGACCAAATTAAGTGCCCAGATATGGAAATCCAAGATTGATGTTGACGAACAAATGCTTGCTTGGAAATTATTGCATTATAAACTACTAGTTGTAGAGAGAAGATTATTTTTTCTTTTCTAGCCAATTAATTGCCCCACTTATTGCCTATTAAACCATTAAACATTTATTTTGGGACTATATTATAGCTAAAAAGATTTGGCATGCTATGTTCATAAATATGCTTGCTCTTTTTTATCATCATCCAAATAGGAAAAAAGGTGTTCTTGTCTCTAGGCTAGTAAATAATGTTGTTGTATACTAGAATTTGGCATGTTATTCTATTGCATAACTAAAAACTTAGATATACAACATTTTTTTTAAGTTAACATTCACTTGATAATTGAAATTGCTAAATTTTTTTACTTCATCATGTTCTTAGCTACACTTAGGCTAGAGCATAATCTACAAGTTGCATTCCACATGGACTTGATCAAGTCTCAAATTACTAATCTTTGATGTAAACACTCCAATAGATTCGAGGAA
Organism: Sequoia sempervirens; assembly: GCA_007258455.2. Lineage (NCBI taxonomy): Eukaryota > Viridiplantae > Streptophyta > Pinopsida > Cupressales > Cupressaceae > Sequoia > Sequoia sempervirens. The sequence continues at coordinate 304,352,967 of VDFB02373365.1, read as the reverse complement.
TATGATAGCAATTGAGTAGAGCTTGTGATGATTGGGGGTTGTTTGCAAGGTGTACAAGGGTATTGCTTTGAATGTGTTAGTTTCTAGATAGTTGAATTAGTTTTTTGGAGGCTTATTTTTTATTGTTGTTTTCTCTCTTCCTTTGTTTAGTTTCTTTTGGCATCAACCCCATGGAGGTTGCATTGCCTAGTATTTTTTTTTAGAAGAAGAATGATTCAAAATTCAAAATTTTGGTAGGCAACTCTCTTGGTTTGATGGTAGATTTTTTAGCTCTCACATTACCCCAACAACCTTGGAGTTCCTTATGATTCTTATGTCATTTTTACTAAGGAATTAATAATTATTTATGGTACAAAGTTATTACAAGGCTAATGGTGTAATAATGTATTCTGATGTTGAAGTTTCCTTGGCTTCCTTTTATTGTGGTTAGCATATAATCTTCACATTCTATATTAGTATTCTAGTTTGTTAGATTTTTATCTTCTTATAATAGGATAATTTGCTTATCCATCTTCAAAACAGGTAGGCATGTGCTTATTCATAGAGTTCAATGTTCAATTGAATATATACGATGTATTTCCACCTACATGTTTATATTGGTTGACTCAAATTTATTCCATAGCTTCATATGACTATTTTACAAATGGAGTTGTTAGTTCTTTTTCCTTCAAATTAGCATATTATACTCAAGCTCTAGAGTTGGAGCAGGAAACTATGTAACCTATAACTATGTAACTTATAAATTGTTCTAGCATTTCCTTTTAAGGCTAATGATTATTTGTAGTTATGAAGCACATTTGCAAATGAATCTGTATTGATAAAGATATGTGAAAAATATATTTTAATTCCTGTATTTTTGTAATTGCCTCTACCTCTCTACTAGACATTTATGGTGTCAAACATTTATTTGCCATAATATTTTATGATTGAATTTTTCCCTTCTATTAAATACTCTTAAGAAGACTACATATTCTTTGATATTATACTTTATTCAATATATATATATATAATCCTACCAAACAAGAGTTCTTAAGCCCTCCTTAATTTTCATTATGAAATAATCCTTTAACTTTATCACCCATTTCATTCATAGAACCTCCACAAGACCTAATATATCTTTTAGGTGGATACTTATTCTAGGAGATTATATAAACATCTTAATGTATATTCATCATTTATATTATATAAATAAATATGGGTTTCTTTTATAATAATTCACTCACATACATTAATAAAAATATAAAACAATCGAACCTATTAAAGAGAAAAAATCTTGAGATTATATTAATATAAAAGAGAAAACGATGCTTATTGTGTTAATATTAAAAATATTAAGACAAAAATGTGCTCCTATAATGATTTCATATATGAAGCAATTTCCAAAAAAACTATTTTTAATGGTAGATAAAAAAATAATTTTAATTTTTATAAACTCACATTAATCAATTATTTACTTCATAACAAATGTATAATTAAAAACAATCATAATGATATCTTATACATACAATTTTTTTAATAATTTATTTTTATGAATAAATTAGATAAAATAATGATATTAATGTTTATTAGTAAAATTGATTTATAATACTTTAAAAATATAATAAAAAATAAATATCATAAATAAAATATATAAAAAAATCATTATAATCGTAAATAAAAATAAATTTTAAAAATAATATATAAAAAATAAATCAAATCTTTGATATTTCATAAATCTCATCATATTTATAAACATATAATGAATTACTATTTAATTTTTGAGAAAGAAAAATCTTTCATCCTAATTAACCACCAACATTTAAAAGATATAAACTTAAAAAATAAAAAAATATCCATGGTTCATCTCCACTAGTGGAAGCTTCTATAAAGAGGAAATGGCAAGAGGTTTGTTGGCTGAGCTTCTTTTCCCCTCCTGCATGGAATGGATCTTCCTTGCAGACGAGGTTTAGCTTTGTTTCAATGTCAATTTGGTGGAACAAAATAATTTATTATAATGATCAACCATTCACATTATGTTTCTCAAGACAAGCTCACTATTTGTTTAAAAAGGGAGTTAGACAATTTAAAGATCTTTGGGATTTTGATCTTTTTGACTGGGCTCCTTGGAACAACATTAAGGAGCAGTATGAGTTGAATTCTAGTTATGAATAGTTCATCATTTTTACTAATCTCTAGTGACGGTGGATTTGACTATGAATTTTTGTACTTCAAGGGACTGCTATTTTTTTAGAGATTGGAAATGGTTATCTTACACTCATTTCAATAATTTTTCATTAAAAAATATATATTTAAAGTTGCTTCCTAGCTAGAATATTGCTAATTGTTTGAATCAAAAGTGGAAATGTAGACTTAACACTAATTTTTGGTTTCAATTAAGTGCTCAAATATTGTGTTCCAAAATTGATTTTGACTCAGAGGTGTTGGTTTGGAAGATATTGCACTGCAAGCTACTTGTGGGGGATAGATTGAAGTGCATTATGGTCCAACCAATGAACTATCCTTTTTGTAATGGTATGGAAAGTTTGAGGCACATTTTTTGGGGCTGCGTATATGTTAAAAGGCAATGGTTTACTGTTTTTAGAGACTTTTCAACTATTTTTAATCATGAATTGACTTGGAAAGAGGTTGTTTTTGGGTTTGGTATGCAAAAGGATGTGATTGTTGATTCTATTCAACATGTTGTTTTGAAAAATATCTGGAAAAATAGGTGTGTTGCAATGTTTTCTAATAATTTTTATCAGGTAGTTGGTACTCTATAGCTTTACTCTGACATATGTCTTCAGGTGGCTATTTTTTTCCGTAGATTTAGGTTATATGTAAGAAGAATGAGAGGGCTAAACAAAGATCAAATAGTCAAGTTTCAGCTGGACAATAAAGTTGATCATTGTAATAATGTTATACAACTTTTGCTTATATAATTGTATTTTATGGTTGATATTTTGTACAGCTTCTATAAACGTCATAAGCTATTGTAGGTCCTTATTGATGTTCTATTATTGTATAGTTTGACTGACATTTTGACTGACCATATTTTACAGCTACTCCTAATAACTTTATTCTTGTAAATTCTTTTACTTTGATCAATACACAAAAAAAGAAATTAAAAATTAAAAATCTCTCTTAATTTCGAAGTATAAAAAAACCACCCTCAAATTCGAACTCTATCAAATAGATATAAGTTTAAAAGTACAATATATTGAAAAATATAATAATTATCACTGTGCCATGTGGACCCTTAAAAAGTGGAGAACAGTTATAATAGAATGATTTCTTTTCCTCATTTTTTCCGTTAAAGTTGTATTCTGCCATGACTAAGATGTTCGGAAGGATAATTATTACTCTGGTAACTTAAATGGTGTGGAATTCAAAAGCAATTAATTAGTCTCAGATTCTTTATTGCGTGCTCGTGTGGTCATTATACTTTAACAGAAATTTTGGTGGAACATTCATTAACACGATGCGTGTATTGACGGCCATGTCTGTCTAACACCATTTCTGACAAGGACCGATTGCGATAGATCTAAAGTCTTAATAGACTGTATGCTTTCCGTCAATTAGGGCACGATTTTTTGTGTTCCTCGTAATCATGCCACGGAACACCCTGAGATTCTTTACTATGTATTTTGGTCGTATTGACAGTAAATAATAATAATGAATTAAAATTCAGAATGGATCGACATTGCTTTTAAACGTGACTGCTCTTTAAGTCATCTTGTATTTTCTTTCATTCAAGTTAGCCAGGTCATGATCGAGGGGCCTCCTCCTTGTCTTTTAAGAAGATTCTAAACTTCTAAGGATTATGTTCTTCTTTTTTAGAATATTGAACACGTCATCTTTTAAGTGTTCAAAGATTGAACACGTCATCTTTAAGTGTTCAAGTTTAACTACTTGTTTTGCACTTCACATTTAGAATTGATATTTTTTTTAAAAGAGGGACCTTGTTTTTGTCTTTTAAGAAGATTTTAAATTTAAAGATTTCGTTTGTCTTTTTAAGAATATTGAACACGTTAGTTTTTAAGTGTTCAAATTTAACTTGTATTCCACTTCACACCTATAATTAATATTTGGAAAAAAATGTTGAAATGGTAAGTTTATATATATTTATGTTATTTTTCATTTAGTTTTTGGTTTAATTGGATGTTTTAATATAATTTGTATTGTTTTAAATTGATCATTTTTCTTATTGGTTCATTTCCATAAAACGTGGAATTGACTTGGTTCTATCTCAATCAATGTGGAATTGAATCTTTAATTCAAACTTCAAATTTAAATTCCAACTTTCACACTTCTTTTCACTAATTATTGAGAGCTAACTTAATTTTTTTTATTATATAAATTGTTGTTATGTCATGGTATTTGAAAACATTTAGTATGCACTTAATTTCATATAGAGAGAGACATAGAGAGAAATATGAATGAACAATGAACATTCACTCTAGGAAAAATTTGGATTTGAAGATTGAAAAGAATCAAAATCTACATTAGAATTATATAGGTTTTCTACGCATGCTATCTATGATCATTTGCTCAAAGTTATAAAAAGATGGTTTGAATAAAGGATTGACCTAGGAGAACTTGACCCTAATGATGTAGCAATCTCCCCTAAGGTGTTTGTAAACACCACCATCCTTTCAAGTAGATTAGAGAATCAAGATTAACCAATTTAATGGAGCCTACATCTTCTCAAATTAATTTTGTAGGTCATAGATAATTTCTATGCATTAGATCAATCCCATTGTATTTGGGTTTAATCTTGAGGGACTATGATTCAACCTACAAAGATTTTTGAGTTTGCATATAGCTCAAGACATTCATCAAACAACAAGCATTATTTTTTTTGTACCTTGGCAACTAGATTATTTATAACATCAATAATAATTCTTCATCATTATTCCTAACATTGAGTACCCCAAAAACCAAAATTTCATCTTATTCTCCCAACTCTTAGTTAAATCTAGGTTAATTGTGTGACTATTGTTTATGTTGGGACTCAAATTTGTTGTGCTAATTTTTTCTTGATTTTGTTTCCCTTTTTGTGCCTTAGCCATTCTACCCAAGCTTATAACCAATCTAAGATATTCAATCATGATGGGTTTTGTTAGCAAAAAAATTGGGGAAACACAAGCCGAAGTTCTAAGCCCCAAGTACTTTCTAACTGTTGCAGTTTATACCCCAGACTCAACTATATAAAGGTAAACATCAATTGATTCAGACGAAGGGATGAACTAATTAATTATATATCCACATAATAACAGATAACATCAAATAGATAGAATTCTAGTAATCATTATATTAATCATATCCAAAAGAGTACAATATGTATCTTCCTTTATACTCTTCCTATCTCTTTCCTTTCTTACATATAATCCATATACATAATACAATTTCATATACAATTCTTACATATGTTCCTCTTTTCTCTCTTCCTCATTCCCTATACCTTTCGTTTTCCTCTATGTTATGTCATTCATATCTTTCTCTATACATATATCTACGAGATGGGACACAACCCATCTATTTTACCCATAGTCTAGATGGTGCCTTTCCAATCTTAGGGTCTGCAAGATCTTTGCGAAAAAGATGCGGAAGGATTTGCCTAGTAGTGTTTGCATTGTTACTCTTTCTAGCTAACATCATCCCCCCTTCCAAAATGTTCGTGTCTCCTCAAGTTAATGCTACTATGCTGGAAGTATATCTTTGTAGATCTCCTTTAGTCTGGATAATGTATTATCCCATTGGGTTTTTTCCAAATATAGTTGTTGGGTTTGCACTTGGATTTGTAGCAGTAACATCTCTACCTTCGAGAGTGTTTGGGGAATCTTTATCTTTTGGGCTAATTGGTGTGCTTCTTGGAGCACTCCAATAATATGGGCTAGCCTTAAACTAACTACCTCTTAGATTTGTGGAATCTATTTCAAATCCTCTCTTTGATCTTGCAAAAATTGGCATTATGCACGCATTGCTTCTATCTGTACCCTAGACTTCCCATTTGTATCTTGTAATGCATCATAGGTTGTGGCTCTTTGGAGTATTTGGACTTCCAACTAATCCATTTGAGCCTTGGTTGTTGTTGTCACCATTGGCCATTGTAGACAAAACTCGTATAAGGCATTGAGATCCCATTCAGTGTTCTTTATGGTGTTGATCTATGATTCCAGGGCAAAATATGTGGTAGCACACTTCTTCTATTCCTCATCTAGATCTTTGTCTTCTGATACTCAGCTTGAAGTTGTTGTCTTAGTGTTTTCTTTTATAATTGGGTGTCCTTGATCACCCCTTCTACCAAAAGTTTTAGTTGTGTAGCCAATGGTTGGGATGAGTCCCCTTGGATTTGAGGGAACTTGCCTTATATATCCTTCACTAGCTCTTCTAATTGGTCGGAGTTCTCTACATGATGTTTCAAAATATCTTCCCTTGGTGTTTGGTGCAATTTATCCCCTAATTGGAATTTTCTCGTAAGGGGTGAGATGCTCCCAATATCCACCCATGAGCCTACTAATGGAAGTTGGAGTACATGTGGAGATGTCACTAGTTGTAGTTGCTCCTATTTGGCCAAAAATTCCTTGATGGACTACATGGAAGATGTTATGGAGGAAGAGGGTGTCTAAAATTATGGAGGGGAGAAGATTATTCTTGCTTTGAGGTGGTAGCTTTATATTTTGCTTCTTCCTTGCACAACTTCAGATAGGATTTTTGTGTAGCCTCCTTTATCTCCTTTTGTACTGCTTGAGTAACTTTAGGTTTCTCTATCAATAATTTATCCAACCTCTACTTTGACCGGAGTTCTTTGGTTTGGATCTTTGCTATCTTTTGCTTTTATGGAGGTGTATTTGTAGCAGCCACTTCTCCAATGGCTAAGTCCTTTAATCACTCCTCTTCTTTGGTTGCTTTCTCCCTTCTCTACTTTAATGTGGTAGTCAAGGGGTCTAGAAAGTGGTCAATCGGATCCTCTAGCATTGTGTTGGATGCTATCATATATATGATGTTTTTCCTCTCTATGATTAGTTGATTTGGTACCACCATGTTCAGATACTTTTGAAGTGTCATTTTCATCACCTCCTTGTGGAACAACCTAGTGTATAGTTGATCCTCATTTACAAGTGGGGAAACCTCTGGGATAGATGTAGTTTCTAGGAGAGAAGTATCCTCCAGTATTGCTTGTTCCTCTTCTTCTATGTACACTATTTATGGAGAGACTTCTTTATGTGCCTTCTCCTTCCTCTGCTTCGGTTTTTTATATACACTCATTTGTAGGAGAGCCTCCATAGCTTATTATTCTAATGGTTTTTTTTCTGGGAGGAGTGGCGGTGAGACTTCTCTTCCTTGGCCTACTACTCCCACCTTGAGAGGGTTCTACAGGCAGAGTGCCAATTTGGAGTCTTTCAAACCTCTAGGGAGTGGATGTGCTATGATATTCTATCTCTTTCTTTGGTACACCCCTTTTCTCCTGTATTTTTTTCTTATTCTTGTCAAAGTTCTCTTCAACCTTCTTCTTTGCTAGGTGGCCCATATATTCTTGGTAGATGGTGAATTTATCAGCTTGTGGATCTTTAGGGAGGATGAGGAGTGTGGAGGCATAGGAGTTAATCTTTGTATTTCTTACCTCATATGAGAGAAGAGGTATCCATGATGTTCTTGGATCAATTGCTTCCATAAATGTGTAGTCTTTATCGACTAGGAAGACTATATCCTTGACATATTAGCGAACTACCTCATAGGAGATGTGTTCCCTGACCTGTAGCTTTTGTTGTAGGGATTTGAAGAACCCACAGTAAGTTGTGGTGTATGAAGTGGCATCTTGAAAGTGCTTTACATGATCTTGGATTTGAGCCATAACAGGTTGGGCGAAGTCCCAAAATTTCCCCACAAATCTTGGTAATTGTTGCATAAAATAAAAAGTGAGGTATATCAATACAATCTCATACCTGAATTGATAGTGAGATTGCTTGGTGTGTTAGATGTTGTCCATGAGTTCCTACCGTAGAACCTCGCATAGGTCTCTATATGCTTGTCTTTTGTGACCATTTGGTATGTCGTGTGAATTATGGTTGCGGTGGTTGAATCCTCTTGATTTGTATAGTATAATTTGTAAGCAATGCCCATGGTGGCATATTTGACTATGAAATTGGTGATTTTGGTGATGTCTAGGCTTTGACCATCATATGTTGATCCAGTTAGTTGTGTAACTTCCACATTTTTTATCGCCTTCTTCATGGAACATCTCCCTTAGCCCATAGGCCTATCATTGTTTGGATAACATCTTTAGTGATCTTTAATGGTTGGTCTAGGTGGAGGTATTCATCATGAAACTGACTTAGAATTATCCAAACCCAATCTTCTTGCACCGTGAAGCCTGAAAATTCCTTCCACACATCTAGTTGTTTCTTTGCAATGTTCTTATATTGCAGTAGGTATTGTTGTGTGCCTAGTTGTAGGAGAGTGTACCTCAAGAATTTGAATTTAGTTTGATCAATCTTCGTGAGGGATGCACGAATGTATTTCCAGATGTCCTCTATGTAGGTGGCATCTATGAGTACTTTTGAGAATGCCCTTGTTAGGTTAATTTCCATCACTTTGAATGGGAATCTATTATACTTTGGCCTCAACTTTTGAGAAATATCAACAAGGGTGGGTGCGGCCATTTTAGGAGTTGAAAAATTTGTAGTTTCGTGGAACCTAGTTTAGGGTTTGGCACCAAGTAGCTTAAATGCTTTAGCAAGGATCAAATGCACAGTAAGTGAGAATGGGAAGTGGAATGATATATCTATTTCTTAGGGGTGGGTGTAAATGGTCTACCTAATTTGTCATCTTCCTGCATTTTTTTGCTTATTATTTTCATAGGGCTCTATTTTCTCAATGAGTTAATTCATTTTTGTAGTGTATGAAAATACTATAGTACATTTATGTGTTAACTTTATTTGAGATATATTAAGGTGGTTATCGAGTACTCTTCTTTGATCCCTCATTTTATTTGTTTAGGGTTAGGTCAAAGAAATCGATGTTCAAACTCAGACCTACCCATGACTTGTAGATACCAAGACCTAACTATTAAGGTTGTAATTGTCTTGTTATAAATGATCTCCCTATGTTTTATTACTTTTCCTATCCCATATTTATACCTTGGATAGTTTTTCTTTCTTCTAGAGGTTACCAGTTTCTGGTGTATTAAGCCTTTTGATTTTGTATGCTTCGATAAGTCCAAAGGATGTTGAGTTAGTGTTTGTGTGATGATTCTTCTTGTTTGTGGTGTCTTTCTTGTGTTTACAATAGTTTATAGAGGTCTAATAGGTTGCCTATGTGCCATAAATGCTCTACGAAAGCCATATATCTTCTGGGATGTTAATTCTTGTTCCCTTTGCATCCATGCATCTAGAACTTCTTCACTATTAGTACTATCATTGTCACTTTCCAATTCAATTTCTTCGCAGCTATTGGGATCTTCCTCTTCTTCTATGGTAGGTAGTCTTGAAATAGATTAGAGATTTTAGAGAGCTTCGCTTTCTCTATTTGTTCTATCTTATCTATCTCCTAGTGGAATGTGGACTATTCTATTCTCATTCGCCAAAGAGATCTCTTCCTTTTTAGACTACTATTCCATTAGAGTTAACAAACCATCTCAATTCTAGCAATGCTCTAAAGGTGTTAAAAGGTTCCTTCATTTCAACAACTTAAAAATCAACAATTTGTGTAATTCCTTTTATGTTCACTTCCACATTTTTTCATGTCCCTAATGTCTCCATTCCTAAACCATCTTCCAAATTGACGCTCATTGGCATTTTGATGAGCTTGCATTTACGCTATCCTTTTCCAAGTGGTTTCTAAAATAATATTTAGGTCTACCCCTAGATCTACCATTACATGTTTTACTTTGTTATTATTAAGATTTGCAGTAATTAAAACAGGACCATTCTTTCAATTCGGTCTTCTACAATTTGATGGATTTGTTGTTGTTTTTGCTTGTTCCAATATTTTCCTAGTTGTTTTAATTTTACCAGGAGATCTTTTTGTTGGGCCAAAGAGGCTAAATTCTTAAACATCATCACTTCTTCTAAAAACATGTTATGTCATTCTTTTGTTGTTGTTTTTATTTTTCTACTATCTTATCATGTCGTTGCTTACTTGGCTAGAAGTAATTATATTCCTTTTCTTCCATATATGATTCTTCATTGATTTCCTCAATCTCCCTTTGACTATTTCTTCTGGTATTTGTTCCTTGTCTAGTTAACACTATAACTTTATTTTTATTTGCTATAGATTTCTTTTTCTTTATTTGTGTTTGTTGTTCTTCTCTAGAATAGTCTTCATTAAATGTATATGAGGACCAATTATCTATTCTTTGACAACTTTTAACTCCTTGGGGTTCTCTTCTGATTACTCTGGCTCCCTTATGGTCTTGCAAATCATAACTTCTAGAATGTGCTATATTTTGATACTATTGTTGTGCCTTATCACATATGAAGATATCATGAGAATCATCTCAGCAAAATGGAAATTTTCTTTTCTTTTTTCCCAACATTTCATAGCATAATGACCCATTTCCCCACAATTATAGCATGTGGCATCACTTATTTGGTGCTTGTTTCTACCGTGTCCTCTTCCTCCTTTGTAGTTTGATTATTTGTTGTCTCCTATGTACTCTTGTGGTGGGTTATTTTGTAGCGCATATGCACTTCTATTATCTCTCCATGGTGGTTGTCTATAGCCTGCATCATATAGGGGTCTTTTTGCCAGTCCTTTAACATATGCAATGTTCCTATCTATGTCTTTGTTAAAATTATGGTTCATATTTTGGATTTGGAATTGATTTGTAGGGCAGTACTCAGTGAGGTGAGTATCCCATTCTTGACAAGTTCCACAATATAGTGTATTTGTTTAGCTGGTATTGTCTTCAATTCTACATGTAGTGCGGTTGTAGCTCTTTCTCTATGGGATATAGGACAATCATTCTGAAGGTGAACTTCCCTTGAGCAATATGTGCACCAAATTTATTTGCTTTTCTTTGTTTCTCCTCTTGCCAAAATTCCATTATGTAACGTTATTTTATCTAGATCACTAGTTGTAATTTCTCAATATTCTCCTTTATGTCATCTTTCTAAGGTCTACACCATATTTGGGCTTCTATGCGGTATTCCATTATGATCAAATATGTGTAGGTATTGAATATTATTCCATCCAAAGCTAATCTTATATCCTTTTATAGTCCATAAATGAACCATTTAATCTATTGTCGCTCAACGAGGGGTTCTTCTAATTTGTGACAAACTTCTTTATTTATCTTTTGTCATATGATTTCATCGATTCTACTTCTTCCTATATTAGGTCCCTCATTTTGCTAATGCTCTCTATTGGAATATCTTAAGTGTTAAAGTTTTCTAGGAAATCTTATTTCACCTCATTCCAACTTTTCTTATGTTTTGGGTAGGTATTTTTATACCAGTCTAATACTTCCTTTCTCAGTGAAGATACAAAATCAAGTAATTTTGGTTTGTCTTCATCGATATCCTATCTTTCCCATAGAAATTATAATAAGAATATATATTTTGTGGCTCTTGTTGTGTCTGTTCCAAACACTAGGATCTTGGTTGAGGATTCCATATTGGTTTTGCTACATCTAATTCCAAATATTTGGATTTGTGGACTAGGCCTTTCTTCCTTTTCTTTCTTTATTTTCCTAATAGTATAGGGTTTTTGGTCTCTACCCTTATCTCTTTCTAACTTTATATCAAAGTTATTTTTCAATTATCTCTTCCCACTTGATTTATTTTCCTTCTTCTTCTTTCATTTCTTCACCTTGCGGTATATCTTCCTTCAAAATTCTTTGACTCTTATACGATTGAGGGGATGGGTCCTAGTTAGGGGGTAGTGCCTCTTCAAAATATCTTTTCACTTTCTTATTTATTAGTGTCATTTTATTTGTTTGTAAGTTACATAACTCTTTACCCAAATTCAACCTATTCTCTTTGCTTTTTCTTATTTCTTCTTCTTTTAGTTTCCTTATACTCTTATTGACTAATTCTTCTAAATATTTTGCTTGAACTAATGGAGCCTTCTCTAAAGTTTTTAGAAATTCACTGAATCTATTATCCAAGTTAATGGTTAGGTTTGATATATCTGGTCTAATTGTTGTACTTTTAGAAGGCTACGATGGTAATGGAGTCTTTGTATTATTGCAAGGTCCTAATAGTAATTTTCTAGATTCTTCATAATCATTAATATTCTTTCATATACTAGTTATAAGTTGTCTCACCTTTTCCCAACATAGTTCTCATTTCTCCAAAGTCTTCCATTCTTCTTTTCCCTTTTCTTTGGTAGCACCCCCTTTGGCTTGCTCAACAACACCCTCATTAGTGTGCTCAGTTCTTATTTTCCCCGTAATTTTGATTCTTCTATGGTGTATTTATTCTCTCTTAATAATTTGTTGTTGTGTTTTCTCTTCTCCAATTAGGCATGTCATGTTTAATTTTATTGCCAATTTCATTTGTTCTCTGACATTTCTTATGGTCATATTATCTCCTTTTTCCATGGGCGTGATTGATTTGGGGTTCCATTAATCCTTTTATCATTTCCCATGGTAGTTATTTGATATATTTTCTTAGAGGTCACATCTCTTTGAGGATCCATTCAAGAATCTCTCCCCTTTCCATTTCCCATACCATTTGTGTCTAACCCCCTCACAAAGGGTAAGCACCAAGAGGATAGTTCCACATACTTTCATATCATCTCTAATTTTTTGTTTTTTTCTTGTGTCTAATTTAAATTTTAAAATTTTGGGTGTTGATGTCTTTTATATCACCTAACCAAGGTCCCAACAATGAAATCAATGTTAGCAAGAAAACTGGGGAAAAAAAGACCGAAGTTCTAAGTCCCTATTACTTTCTGAGTGTTGTAGTTTATACCCCAGACTCAGTCATATAAAGGTAAACACCAATTGATTCAGAAAAAGGGATGAAAAAATTAATTTTATATCCATAGAATAATAGATAACATTAAATATATAGAATTCTAATAATCATTATATTAATCATATCTGGAAAAGAGTACAATATATATCTTCCCATATACTTTGCCTATTGCTTTACAATATATAATACAATTTCATATATAAAAAGAGTACAATATATAATACAATTTCATATACAGTTTTTGCATATGTTCCTTTGTTCTCTCTTTCTCATTCCCTATACCTTTCTTATTCTTCTCTATCATGTCATTCATATTTTTCTCTATACATATATCTATGGGATGGTACATGACCTATCTATTCTACCCCTGGTCTAGATGGTACCTTTCCAATCTTAGGTTCCACAAGTTCTTTGTGGCAAGATGCAATAGGATTTACTCAATGGTATTGCACTATTACTCTTTTTGGCTAATAGGTTTCTTGTCAAATTTCTCAACATTAATGGATAAAGCATAGAAAATTAAGTCATGTTTCCTTTTGAAGTTTTGTAAAATTTTCTAAAGGTCAGAATTTATGCTTGTATAAGTTTTATCCCTCCATTCGGTTTAATTTGAGTCTAACCCATAAATGTGCACCTCCAATCCATTTACCCACAAAGATGCAATTTCATTTGTTCTTCCTACAAAGGTATTAAGTGTTAGAAAATAGACTAAGTGTCAGCCTTGCGAAAATCCATCTTACATACGAACTTCACCTCTTTTCTTTTTCTATTTGGTTCACTTGGTATTTTCTACTTTATAAGAAATTTCACCCCATTCGGTTTTGCGAGTGTTTTCATGTGAACTAGCTCATTCCACATCCCAATGGATTTCCCACATTTTCCACTTGCAAATCTTTCTCCCATAATCATAGTTATTTCTCAAATTCACTAAGTGATGGTTTTATGGATCGATGAAGCCCATATTCTTGCACTTGCTTGTTGACATCATCTTCTCTTGTGGGAATTTTCACGTGAACTTATTGTTTCATATGCACTTGTTCGGTTCACTTCATTTTCTTTGAAAAATTTCTTTTGCAAACATTTCCCATCCATCTAAACCTTCATAATTTTCTTTCATCCAGTATATATGACTTATCCCACAAGTTCAATCCACATCATTTCCTTGCATCCACACCTTGATGATGTCATGTTGATGGCATGCCACCATGCTTACATCATCATGATGCCACCATATTCAAAGCTTCCCAATCCATCTCATTCCTCTTTGTTGATGTCACTTGCGAGATTTCCTATCTGAACCAAACATATTGATAAGTGTATATGCACTTGGTTTTTTCACCTATTCCACTTAGAGGATGATTATCCACAGTTGCTCGATGGATCTTTTCGACCCACATGGAGATGTTGAAAATCAATGCACTATGTCAATTATTTACAGGTATGTGATGTGAACTATATGTATGTCTCCAGAGGTGCAATAACACTTGCACTTGGAATTCTCGCATTTTATTCTGATGGCATCCAAAGGCTTGCAATGTGTTATTCTCAGTTGAAAATGTGTTTTTAGCACTCGATTGATCTAAGCACCATGATTTTAGCCTTTATTTTATTCTCAAGGGATTTTCTAGTGTATCAAAGTGTTGTTGGCACTTTTCTACCTACCAAGAATTAATATCGTGATGGTAATTTTGGCACCTATGATGTTCACTTGTAGTTTTCAAATTTAACCACCACCATTATTGTTTTCCACACCTTTGTTTCATATACCTACATTAATGGCACCATTCTATCAACCACTAGAAGTGATTGCAGAGACCAATTATCAATTTGATGCATTTGTTTTGGTGGGAATCCCCCCTAGGCATTGATTTGATGCTGCTATAGTAATTTATTTTAAGGTTTCTCCTATCGCATGGTCTTATTGGCATTGGGGTTATATTTTTGATGACTGAACAATACACTTGAGTAGAGGAATAATGAAAAGAAGTAGAAAGTTACAAAAAATAAAGAATAGTTATAGGGGCACATTGGTTTCGATATACTCTTACAAAATGTTGTAATATCATCTACCATTTTATGTATCCATTACTGTGTATGTAAACTCATGGAATATATAAAATTTGATATATTTTCTTCAACACATTTTTTGTTGTGAATGTAATCAATATTAGAGGAATTTGATAGAATTCCAAAGTTTTTTGTATGAGTTGTAATAACTATTTTATGTGGTTGCATATGAGTTTGGATAATTCAATGATGGATAACTAAGTAGATGAATTTGTGGATGATATTCATTGATGCTTTAGATAACTAGATCACTTTAGTTTGTCTTTCCCCCTTGTGATTATGACTCTATTTCCCAAGAGTAGGCACTAGTCTCTTGTGTGTGTTCCATTCATCCATATCGAAACAACAATTCATAAAATCATTTATTTTTAGTTTCATTTCATAAATTCATGATATCATTGTTTGCAAGGAATAGAAGAAATTAATTATTATATATGTGGATCATAAAACTTACCCCACCTTGCATTTGTTTCCAAGGTGTGATTAACTATATAGGGGTTAGAGATAGCTAGTTTTTCAGTCCATTGATAGTTTTAGGGGTTGAAAAAACTAGTTGTGCTTGGTTATCATTTGTTTCATTGTGTTATCATGAATTATTTCAATACATATTCAGGTATACCCCTAAGAATACCCTCTTGAGTTTATGTTGAGCTCAAAGTGCAAAATATTAACCCACTCTTTTTAAGTTAGCTTAGAATCCTCCATGATACAACCTTGGCCTTGTGAGTATAATTCATTATAGGAAATGGAGCAGTGATCTTGAGACCTAAAAAAATGACACCATTACTAGGGACTACTAGCTGCTAAAATTGCTTAACTTCAACTGTAATTCAAAATTTGATAAGTGTGTTGTAGTTGTTATTTTGGGGTATCTTAGTGAGATTAAATTTAAAGAAATATTTATCTCCCTTAGGGAGTGGTGAATCTGTTGTAGAAACCTAATTTTAAAAATTCATTTACCATGGATAAAAGAAGACAACGAGATGAGTTGCTTGCACAAGGAAATGCTTAAGGCAATGCAAGGAATCAACATGGTAAATAGAAGAAAAAAGATGGAGGCAATCCATTTGGACAAAATAATACTGATGAGGTTAGCACCAAAAGTAGAGGTGACGCTTTTTTCAACCTTAGAGGTTAGCACCAAAAGGAGAGGTGATCTTTGGAGGCTGTTTAGTCAAGTGAGAATGGTTCCTTTTTTTGAAGCCATGAAAGGATACAATGAGAGTCTCACAGAGAAATTTAGCAACTCACAGAGAAAGAGGCAAGTTGCTATAGGGGCTATTAGATTCTAGGTGATGACTCAATTCATAGAGGAGGTGACGGGATTACAAAATTAGGGAATTAAGGTTGTGAAGAAGAGCAGAGTTGATTACGAGTTGTTTGTTGATAATTTCCTCCATGAGGGTGAGAATCTCACTTGGTTTCAAAATGGGTATATGTGTGGCTCAAACTCCCATCACCCTATGCTCTATTTAGTATGTTTGTGATGAGATATTTTACTCTTGAAGGTAGATATATGACTATACATATCACTTTCCTGTATTGAATCACATCCATCACAATGAACGCATAAATTTTCCTTTTTATCTGCTCTCCTCTCTCCAACAAAACATAGAAATTGGTGCAAACCCTCCCCTGCACCAAGGCCTTATGCTCGCTCTTTATAAACATGCCCTTGCTATGAATCCTCATGGTAATCCTTTGGCTTCCAAACAAGATATTCAGGATCAAAATTTTGGGAAAAATGTTGAACCCCTTGTGGTAGCTAACTTCATTTAGGAGCCCAACCCTAGGCCCCCACCTCAAATTGTTGAATGTATTGATAATCACCTTGTTAAAGCATCTTCCTCTGTTGCTAAAAATTCCAATCCCTCTACCCCTGGGGGTAATAAGAATCCTGATAAAAATTCCCTCGAGCTTGAATTGGTAAAAGCTACTCCTGAAAAGTGCAAGCATTCTTTGCTTCTCCTAGAACCTCCTAAGTACAAGAAATAGAAAAAAGATTTGAAAAAATAGAATGTGGTTATCACTATACAAGAAGATAAAGAAGGATTTGAAATGAAGGTCTTGGAGGAAAGGAAGTTGAGTCTGGGCAGTGGAGGCCGAAGATCTGCTCGCCTGGCAAAGGCTACTTCCCATGAAAAAAAGGGTAAACAGAAGGCCATATTTCAAGAGGAAGAAGAGTTGGAGGTTGAAGAGTTTGAGGCCCAAGTTGATGAAGATAGTGAGGACATGGAATTTGAAGAGATAGCTAACAATATGGGATAGGAGGAAAAGGAGGAGGAAAAAGAAGATAATGAGGAGAAAGATGTTGAGATTGAAGAAGAGCCAAGGAATGAAATATTGAAAGCTTTTGAAACTGTGAACAATGCTAAAGATACTAACACTATTGATGATCCTAATATTGAATTTTTTAAAGGTAGGTTTACTTACATGCAGGTCCAAATGGATGATATGGAGAAATCCATTATTACTCTGATGGGAGTAACTAATGGTCTCATGCATAGGGCTATGGTTGGAACTGTCTCAGGCCAAACCAAGATTAGAAGTAAGCTTAAGAAGATGGGAAAGACTAATGAAATGAAGGACCAGGCCGTAGATGAGGAACCTGACTAGAGGGAGTATGCCTCCCAAATTGGAGAGTATTGGGACCTGATTGCTAAAGCCAAGTAATGGCTCTTTCTTTCTTCTGGTTATGGCTGCTTTGAATTTTTTGGCACTCTGTTTTACTATATTGGACTACTATTTTAATATAGCTTTGTTATGGTTGAGAACCTGCTGGACTCTAGTGGACCTTATTAATGGTCTTTGTAGTATTAGTTGCTTTAGTAGTAGTACTCTATTTTTGATTAAGTATATATTGGTTCTATGGTTACAAATTTTGATAATTGGCTTGTGTGCCACCCTGGTTGTTTCTTACTACTCGCTGGTGCTATTTTCCCAGCTTCTTTCCTTTTTTGAGTTTTTGGCTTTGTAACCATGGGATCAGGTCCCTTCCCTACTAATTTAATCAAAAACCTCAAAGAATAATACTAGTACACTTTTGATGACTTTGTAGACCAAATACTCAGAAGAAGAAAAATGAATGTTGATGAATATGATGTGAGAAGAAACATGACATTGGGTCGAATTGGTAGAAGTGCTTACAAGGTTGATCATAAAAATATTCTTCCATTGGTTCTCAAGGTTCCTAATTTGATCAAAATTTTCATGATGCTGATCAAAATATTTGAGTCAATGTTGGTGAAAGACAAAGACCCTTAGACGAAGATGTTGAATACAGTGTTGTCATTGATGCCAAATTGGTGTGATTTTCATTCATGTCAAAATATGTGAAAATGGAATATCAGTTGTGTCTGTTGTAGATGTTACAAAATGTTAAAAAAGGAAAACATGGGAAGTTAGGGTACATATGGAATTGACGGTTCCTGGTTGTCTACTACTTTTGTAAAAGTTTGGAAGTGTTTGCAGTAGTGTTTTGAGGTTTGCAGTTCAAAGCAGAATGTGCACTGTACTAAACTGTCATTTTTTTGGTACCACATTCTACTACTGTTACTTGTTATGACTTGCAGTTTGGAAGTAAAGTACTACTACACATGAATTATCTTAATCTATAGTTTCAATGGATTTGAATCATAGAGCTACAATTTAGAAGTGACAAAGTGATATCTGTGTTTGTTAGTTAACTGTGAATAATGCCTGAGTGTTTACATCAGAGAAGGGAAACATGCACCAGCTGGAGGAAGCATGTGAAGGTAAAATAGGACCAGTTAAGATCATGGTAGGAAGTGCATGATATCATCTTACACATGTGGTAACACATTTATTTTAGGTTTGAGCTGACTACACATTTCATATCATTTTTAATTAAGGTTTATTCTTGGCTGACATGGTTAATTGTGTATGGTGTTAAAGGGTCCTAAGTTGACATTTAGATGTTGTTAACATGATGGAATGGATATATATTGTGAATCTTTTAATGAAAATAATGAGTGTGGGTGAGGGACTAACAGAGAAGGGTGTGTAATGAAAGTGTGCAAGTTATATGAGTGTGGAGTGAATTCATATGTTGAGCGAAATTGAGATGTCAATAGAGGATGTGTTCGCTTGTTGATGCAAAGTAGGTTGAGTGAAAGCAAATCTATATGAGGTTGAAGCCTTTTAATATGAGTTGATACTTGGAGATTGTGTTGAAGCTCAGTCTTAGGAGATTGGTGTCTCCTATAGGTTTGTGCCTACAAGTTAAAATTCAAGGAGATTGATGTCTCATGTAGTTTGGTGCCTAGAATTCAAATTGAAGGAGATTGGTGTCTCTTTAAGGTTATAATTCTTGTGGGTTGGTGCCTACAAAATTATTGTAATTTCTATATTATTTTTTGAGGTTGGATTTGGGCAATAGTTCTAAGTAGCTTTTCTCACCATGGTTTTTACCTTTTGGGTTTCCACATAAATCTTGTGTAAATGTGTTAATCACTTTCATTTCCATTGATTATGTTTTCATAATACTATGAATGTAGTGGTTTAAAGTAGAAAAGTATTAAATATTGATTCACCCCCCTCTCAATATTTGTGTGTCTAACAATTGGTATCAAAGCCAAGTTCCTTGGTGAATCTTAATAGATTTAGGTAGATCTAGGATGACACACATGACAGGACAAGAAGGTCTTTCTTAAAACAAGGTTCCACTATTTGATGGATCCAATTATACATTCTAGAGTATAAGGATGAAAGCCTACTTGATGGAATTAGGGTTTGATGTTTAAAAATATGTTGTAGATGGTTATGGAATACCTAAAAATCCTCTAAGAGATAAAGCAAGAAAGAAATCTCGTGAGAATAATACTAAAGCAAAGGATGTTATTTTATGTGGGTTATGCAAATCCGAGTTTGTCAAGATAATACACTACAAGACTACAAAAGATATTTGGGACAAGCTTCATGTAATATTTATGAAGGTGATGACAAAGTCAATCAAGCAAAGCTTCAAACAGGTTGAGGATAATTTGATAGTCTGAAGATGAAGGAAGAAGAGAACATTGTTGCAGATCTACTATGGGTGGATGAAATTGTTAATACCATTAGAGGACTTGGTGAAGAATTGAAAGAGCTAGTGATTGTAAAAAAGGTACTTAGATACCTTTCCACAAGATTTGATTCAAAAAATTCTTCTATTGAAGAAGCTAAATATTTGAACACTCTAACAATGGATGAACTACATGGGACACTCACTGCATATGAGATGAGGATTGTGAATGATAAATCTTCAAAGAAAGAGGCAACCTTTAGGGCATCAAAGATAAATAAATATTTTGACTCAAGTGATGAATCAAATCTTGAAGAAGAAAATTTTGTTTAAGGAAGTTAAAGAAAGGTTTCAGAAAGTACAAAAGGTATGTTAACATTCAAATATTTCAATTGTGGTAAAATAGGTCACTTTGATGATAAGTTTCCTTTTAGAGGAATTAGTGATGAAGAAAAAGAGTATAAGTCCTATCAAAAGAACTATAAGAAATCCAAGGATAAGAAGAAGAATTATTATAAGCATAAGAAAAGCCTCCACTCTAAGGAAGATAGCTATTCATCTGATGACTGTGTTTATTATACCTTTGGAAGTGAAAGTGAAAGTGAAAGAGAGGATGGTCTATTCATGGTAATGGAGACTTTAGATGGTAATATGGAAAAATCAACTCTAAAGATGATGAAGGAGATGCTAAATTTGATCTAGAAGGAAAACTTATAGCTGAACTAGATGAACTAATGAAAGCAAGAAAAGAAAATTAGAAACATAAAATGAAGTTAAAGGTATCAGAAAAGGTGATTCTAGATCTAAAAGCTCAAATAGAAGAAGCAAAGAGGATATAAGATGTTTTGACTAAAAAACTAAAGGCAAGGGAAATGGATTGTGAAAGGCTTGAAGTAGAAGTGGTATCCTTGAGAAAGGATATAGAGAAAGCAAATGGTCAGAGGAACAAAAATATGAAGTTTGAAAAGATCACAAAGATTTTGGATGAGATTATCAATAGTTAGAGGTCTCCCCACATTAAAATTGGCATTGTATTTGATGAAAGTTAGAGCACAAAGACTACTGAGCACCCCATGAAGACATTTGTAAATTTAAATATCGATGAAAAAGCCTCTAAAAGTTCAAATGCAAAAAAATATAAAGGAGACTGAAGAAATCAAAGAAGATGCTATCATTCAAGTCTAAAAAAGAGGAAATTCAAAAAGACAAATTTGAAAAGGCAAGCATACAATACTAGGTTCAATTATTTATTTTTTCGTTACTGTTATTCCTGCAATCAATTTGGTCATGCCAATAGATTGTAGAAGGTTTCCTACAAGAAATATAAATTTTGTGAGTAGGAATGCATTTGCACCTCTATTTGATGTCAATATTATATGCTACAGATACAATAATTTTGGACACATTGCAAAACACTGTACAAGTAATTTTGAGAATCCTCCTAAGAAATATTGGAAAGCAAATATCTTTGTTGATAAAAAAAAAGAATTTGAAATGGTGTGGAAAATGAAGAAGGCATATTAGAAATATGAGAAATTACTAATTTCATAGACTGCATTTCATGCATAGAATGAGAAAAATTCATGGATCATTGACAATGGATGTTCTAGCCACATGACAAGAGACAAAAGAAAGTTTATACATCTGAAAAAATGGAATGGCGGATTAGTAAGGCTTAGTGATAATTTTTTTACTAAGATATTCATAAAAGGCACATTGAGTCTTGATGGTGGAGAAACTAAGATATATGATGTCTTATATGTTGAAGGTCTAAAGCATAACTTACTGAGTGTAAGTTAGATGTGTGACAAATGCTACAATCTATCATTCAAAGGATGTGAAATAAGATATGTAAGTGATGAACCATATTTATATCCTGTTTCCTTGCTAAAGATACATACTTTTATCTTATTTTTTGCTAAACTCTAAAATAGATTACTATACCTTTTATATACTTTAAGTATTTTAGAGCATTTAAAGTTGGTATATGCTATGTTAATGAATGAGTATATGAGCTATGAATGTTTGTGAGTTTAGTGTAGGATTTCATGTTTAATTACAATTGTTAATAATGAAATGTCTTGAAGAAATAAGTACTAATCCTTGCAGCAAGGAACATGTCAACCCATAGTAGAAGGCTTCACAACCTATAGCAGAAGGATGATAGTCTAATGTAAATGAGTTAGTCTACTACAACACAACTACACTTTAAAAAGAAGATGAAGATGATCATTTAAGGATCAGATTGTGGATAACCAAGTATCACTCTTATCTTTTAATAAGACAAATAGGAAAAGTCTGTTCCCAATAGGAATAATAATTATAATAAAAATTGCTCTGTTTGGGCATGTTTTATGTTATAATGGTTAAACTTTATTGAGTACAAAGTCCTTATTTGAATCATAGGATTTTGTGAGACGCTAGTGCATCATGTAGATGTTCGCATGTAGTGATGCCATCTGAGAAAGTTAGACCTGAAAAGCCATAGATAAGATTTTTGCTAATATAAACATATTTTGATATCGTTATATTAAAATTAAGATATTTCATTTATCAAGCTAAAGGGGAGTTATCATGTAATATGAATTTGCAAGGGGGTATGAAATTTCTGACACTACATTTGCACCCACTTTAGTAGCAGGTATATACACCATGCTGAATATGCATACTAAAGTAAAAATAACATAACTTTGAAAATTACCCAAGGATACTGTAGAGGATGCAAAGCATTCATTCCATGTGGATATGCCCCTAGGGAGAAGACCTGTAAAACAATTGAGATATCTTGAATAGAACAACTATATTATGCTAAAAGGTTTTACCACAAACATGTTAGCTAGAAACAAACATGTTAGGAAAAAATGCAAGAAAATTATGATATTAAAGATTAAAGAGCGATTTTTGATAAATTTTAACAATTATGGCTAGCAAATTATATTATGCTAGAGACAATACAATGATTTTGGTTAGACCATGATTGCTACAATTTTTATTATAGGATAACCGTGTAAAAAGATAAAATATATGAGAATCAACATTCTAACGGGTTGCCCCAGGCTAGGTGGTTCATATGTTATCAAATTGCTACAATGATTAAAAATATTTTTGATGTTTAATGTGAATGTGGTTGTGCATTGTGATAGCCCCCCATAAAATAATTTGCATGAATCAAGGAGTGAATTTTTTTTTAAGGATAAGAGGAAATTAGGAAAGATATAAAGCAAATGATGTAGCATGAAAGATATAACATGTCCTCATGAAATGATATCACACACTGAAAGGGATGCCATATTGAAACTACAACATTAGCTGCATAAAAAAAACATTAAGGGATCTAAGTACCTGGGGTAAATGTGATTTCATAATAGTAATTTAGTAATAGTAATAGTAATAGTAATAGTAATAGTAATAGTAATAGTAATAGTAACAGTAATGAATTGACATCATTCTACACATACAATGGAATAATGAGTGTAGCATCAAAAATTGTCACACTTGACAATTTCACACTAGGTTTAGCTCCCCCCCCTATGTGCTTGGACCTAATTATATATTTAATCTACCTGTTTTATAAATATCTTCAAAAATTGAGAGAAGATATTGAAAATAAAAAATTAATATTTAACACCGATGTTTAGGGCCTTGAAAAGGATGGGTCTGGACTAAGGTGCAAAATGCCCTTGTCCAACCTATTTGGCTAAATTTGAAATATGTCAGTGTCAACATTTTAATATTTAAAAATCCAAAATCATTTTTTGACTATTAGTATTTGATTTTTGGGAAATTAAAGAATTGCATATAAATACAAGTCATTTTCACCATTTTAATCCCAACAACTTTGAAGAGCAAATCCTAAGGCAATTAATTGAGCAATTGAGTAGTGAAGAGAAAAATTAGCAGAATTATAGCAACATTTATTTGATTCAAGCATCATGTTTCATTTTCATTTTTTTTATGAGTGCTAACACTTGTAGGAATTCAAATCAAGCATCAATTTCTCCTTGAAGGTGATGAGTACATTGACTTCACTCCATCAAGGAACATAGATTTGAGTGGTGAGTTGCAACAATTGTCAATTTATCACTTTTTTTTATCATTTAGCCTCTACTCGACCGAGGTAAGCTCTCTTTTTACATCATCATAGCCATTGTGGAGGTAGAAATACCAAAACGGGGTTTGACTTAGGCAAGCCCCTATACGACACAACCCTCCCCTCTCTTTCATGTGTGCGGGTTATAGATCTAAAGTGAATTAGAAGAAGATTAAAGACCTAATTTCTCATTCAATCATTCAAGTCCTACAAGTAATCAAATCAAGGAAAGGTGATTTTATCAATGATAAACGAAGTTTTGATAGTGAGTCCAAAAGAGAAGAGCACACATACCATGAGCAAAAAGAGAGTGAAATTAGATTTTGAGTAGCTATTTCCTAGCTAGGGCACCCAATTCCCTTGTCCAACTATTTCAAGCCAAAATTTATATGCTAGGTTCTTCTATGTCAACCCTCTACTATTTTAAATTTTATTTCTATTTATCAGTCTTGTGTTTTTAAAAAATCTCAATAGTTTACCACATTTTCATAATTAACCCAGGAACATCATTGTATAATCAAATTCAATCTATTAATAATCAATTAATCATACCAACACATCAACCCAACAAAGGATTAAAACTCGATCCACCATTTTAGCTCTTCCATTGAGGTTTGTAGCCAAGTGGGTGTTGAGATCACTTTTAATCTCCCTTTCCCTTTTGTGATATTGGAACTAGTGTGATTTAGGCCCTAGATCCCTTTTTCCAATATCAAATTTTGGTGAACTCAACGTTCTATGCACTTTAAAATATTTTGGAATATGAAGCATATCATTTTAAAATCTGAGTACAATCTTAGGTTGTGTGAATTAATCATTTATGCATACATAGTTTTCATAAAAAGCATTGAAAAAGTCAAAATTTGGATAGAATATTCCATTCAAAAGACAAATAGAGTTAATGTAAATTGTTGCAAGGTAGATCTAGTTCACAATTGCATTGAAAAATATACATTAAGTCATAAAAAAAATCTGAAAGTGTTTACATTTGCCATTTATGCATATACATGTTAAAAAAATAAAAAGTTGCATTATTGTTATTGTCATTTTAAAAAGATAAGAAAATTTGCAATTTTCTAGATTTGTCAAATTAGGATTAGTTAATTACTACATTTTACAATATGAAAATTACATTTGGACTACATTATTATTTGAAAAAATTGAAGTTGCATACAAAATTGTGTTTTTCATATTGCAAAAAAATGAAATTCTGTGCATTCCTGAAAAATATGCCTATAAATAAACCTAAACAATTACAAATTAGGACCATCAGGCACTATAAAACATATCCAAAATTTGAAATTAGTAAACTTAACCTACTAGTCTAGGGTGCCCAACGCCCTTGTCTAGTCAAATTTTCCTAAAAATTGGATCATAGTTCCATTTCTATGTTTCCTATGTTTTTTTGTTCTATGCTTGCAAAATTCTTTCTATTTTTGTGAATGCGTTATGTTTGACATTCCTTGTATGCATACTAAAGTTTTTTGAAACTCATAATAAATTTTATGAGTTTCATGACCTGGTGTCTTATTGTTAATACCCTTGTGAGACTTAGTTTCATACTTATGGCTTCTCGCGTTGCAATCATTACCAATGTTGAGCCCGAGGCTTATAAATCTTTTACACAAGTTATTACCTTGACCCAATCAATTTAGGTCAAGAGATAGGAAAAATTCATAATTGCCTGATTCTTGCCATGTGATAATATTATAGTTGTTAAATAAGAACATGATTCAACTCCCTCTGTTTAGGCTTGTTGACACAATTAAACCTTTACCACCAAATTTTAACGCAAAGGCATTTTGTCAATATCATCATACACTTGAAAACGATATAGAAAGATGTATGCATATTAATCATGAAGTATAAGACCTCATTGACTCTAATTAATTCCAGTTGACTAGTGTTAATGATAAAGGAAATAAATTGGTTTCACCACCTAAGAAAAACATGCAAATATTTACAAACCCATTGCCAAGTCATTCAAAAAACTTTGTTCAATATAAGGATAATGGAGAAGGTGATATTGATCTATCCAACATTGTAGAAAAAATTAAAACTCAACCTCGTCAGGGCCAAACCACTTTGTTGCCTAATATTTATTTTACACATATTGATGCATCCATAAATGCAACTGATGGTCCTCTTTATATCACTGGTCAAGTCAATGAGAAACCTACAAGGTGGATACTTATTGGTCTCATGTGTGTAGAGAATGTGATCACCGAAGAATTCTTATTTGTGCATGAACTTTACAAAGAGAATTATAAACAATTAAAAGCATGGTTAAAAACTCATGATGGTTTTGTTCTCCCTACAATAGCTTTGATAACTCTCCCAGTAAAAGTTGGACCTAAACAATTGGATGTTTCATTTACCATAGTTTTGACATTAGACCAATTTCATGTGAAGTTAGGCTATCCATGGCTACGCTCCATGAATGTGATCCTATTGGTTATTCATAAATGTATAAAATTACCATTTGGAGAAGAAATACACATTGTTTATCATAGGGGGTTTAAGCCTTTGGTCTCTAGTGGAAATTTCTCACTAGATTATTTTTAGCCCCAACTGATTGAAACTGTTAAGCCTTGTGAGGAATTTTTATTCATTTCATATCAAAAGTTTTAAAGCTAAACATATAGCTGAGTTATCCCTTAGTAATATACTGCCTGAGGCTCCTCGAACATAGTGACTTCAATGGACGTTTATCCTACCCCACACATAATGGATTAACCTGTCTGAATTAGGTATCCTCCCTCGACCACCTGCCATGTATTATGTGGTTCCACCTCTATTGTCCTATAAATACCAAGGGATAACTGTATAATTAAATTTGTGCCTCCATAAGAAAAACAAGTCTTTAGAGATAAGACAATAAACTGATGTTGGGGAACACCTCCATTACCACTTCACAAGCTGAAACTCATGCAAGAAGAAATAAAAGTGTAAAAGAGCATAAATGAAGATGTCATTTATAGCTCATCAACTTGACAAAAAATGTGCAACCTTACCTAATGATCATCCATCCATCCAATCCAACTCTGATGAATTACCTCCCATCCATCTATCCTTGTCATCACCTGACCTACCCTACCACCTTTGTCAAACCATGAAGCTAAAACTTACCTTTCCCAACCTAAGCAAAAACTACAAGAGTCTCATGCCAAGGGTGGTGCTCACAATCATGTTGAGAGCACTAATATGCAACCTATTGTGATACATTCAAATAGTGAAGAAGAAGATAAACTAGAAGAACAAAAAGATCATAATGAATTAGCTCTTATATTTTCTAAATCGATAAATTTAAATGGGGGAAACCAAGATGATCCTCTTAATGAGAGTGATTCACCATGCATTGAACCTAGTGCTACTCCTTGCATGTCACTTGCTGTAGTCTCTTTAGTGTATTATCTACCTTTCATTTCCGATGAGAAAGATAGGGATGCAAATGATTTGATTTAGATGAAATAAAGAAAAAATTGTATAGGTGGGTTACCAAAATGGGATTGATGAACCACTTAGGGACCTATTTCTCCTTCTATTTCATTAGGAAATGAGATCCACACAATGAAATGACTATCAAACCTTAGGTGAATCAAGTCAAAGTGTGACTCTACAGATTTCCTTTTTTTGCAAGGACATGGATCCTAGTCAAATAACACTTTGAGGAGAAAGATTAAAAAATAGTAAACTAACTCCAAAATGCAATCTATAACTTGGAATAGCTAGATGAAACTCAAAATAAGCAAAACTAGAAATCAAATCATAGATTAGAGAAGGCCAGGATGATGTTTACCAGTCACCAAAATTCAGTTGTTGAAGTTGATCTGGGACTCATTCGCCTAAGAGCGAATGGGGTCCTAAATTGGGATTTGTCTGCAACTTTTGGGAGCCTCTGCTACAAATATGAATCTTCCAATTTTCCCAGGTTTTAGGTTTGAAAAGCCAGAAATAATTTCTCCAAGTGAGTTTCTATGAGATGACAACTTTTGTAACTTTGACAACTTCTCCAATTTTTCTCTTCAAGAGATCTTCAAGATTTCTTCCACCAAAATTTACAAACACAAATCAAGAGGGAAAAATGTTTTATTTTTGGTGAATGGGGGTTTTCCTTGGTCAAACCCCATTTTGGTAATTAAACCTTGAAATGAAACAAAATAGCATGAAATGAATGATGAACGAACAACTCAATGTCACATATCACCAAACCCTTGAATAAACCTTGGAATGTAAATCTGCAACTTGCATGAAATGGATTCAATGGATGTCGATCTTGAACCTTGAATCTTGACTTGAAATAATGCTTTGAATGCTTGAATGGATCATGAAACCTACATCATCATATTCACTCCAATAACATGCATGTTGCAAGAAGACTTTGATATGATAATTGGATCTTGATTGCTACAATAAATCTTTAATAAATTTTCCTTTGAATGCCTTGAATTTCTCTTGAAATCCTCATGAAAGTGCTCTTGAATTCTAACTTGATCTCATTAAAATCTTCTAGGTGAAACATAGTGAAATGACCTTATATTTATAGATGTATCATTAATTTCCCAAAATTCAAATATCACAAGTTGACATTTGAATATAGATTTGAATATGTTAAAATACCGCCAAAAAAATAATTTAAATTTAGGTCCTAGGTCTAAGGGAGGACCCATTCTGTAACATACAAACCCTTCAATGAAGTAAAAATTTCTAAGTTTTTCACCTTTACGAGTAAATAAACTATGTAACAAGCCATTGCAATAAAAATTTTATTTTCTTTATTGAGAACATTCGAACAAAGTTGCATAGCATAATATAGTAAGGATTTCCTTTCATTTCATCAAATCATAAGTTACATAAATACAAGAATGCATACATTTACATACGTAACTCAATGAGCTTTAGAACAAATAGTTGTAAGACGGTCTAGGATCCTTCCTTTCAAATGTTGGTTCTTCTGTCACCTGTTGTGGAGGAGAAGCATCACTTAGGCACTTTTCTGCCAACCATAGACTCTTAATGCGGTCCCCCACACATCTATCATTTGATAGATGGCCCTTCCCTTCGATGAAGAGATTGCTAGAGTAACCGATAATGACAACCAACTAAGCATAGTGTTGTGTCCTACATAACTAGATCCTTGTAATTCCACAATATCGAACTATCATGTAATACTGGATCATGGTGAATTGACAATGGAGCCAAAGGTTATCACACTACTTTGGCCAAAGTGTTTCATTCAGTATGTTCTACTGAGGTTCATCTATCAGATACACTACTCAAGGACAATTTGACTTAAGACCATCTTAAACTATGCATAGGTATTTCCTTCAATGGATAGTCCTTCATCCTAGAGATAACCTATCACCATTTTAATCTACTTGGATTAACCTACTTAACAAGTAAGTACACAAGCTCCCTCCCATACTAGATTAACTATCCTAGGAGTAAACACAAGCTTTCCTAGTTAAATTAATAACTTAGCTAAGTGTATCACAAGTGTCTCTCATGTTCAATCATACCTAGTATATAATACCTATGATAAACACCAAACTCCTATTATGGAGTACCTACAAGCACAACATAAAATAGAATAAAAGCTTCAATATCCTTTTCAAAGACATTATAATTCCTCTAATGCACACATTGGAAAAGACAACTCAAGAATACATGGAAAACACATCATTTATAAGTAAATAAACAAAGAAGAAGAAATCCTCGTGCCTGTTAACACTTATCCAAATAAATGACAACAATGCAACCCTTTCCAACAACAACAAGCTTGACAATCAGCTTCTCTAGAATGTCACAAGGTAACTCTTTCACTCAAGTTGATAGCTTACTTCTCTTAACGCCAATCTTCCTCATAACAAAATACAACTATTTATTTTTCTCACTCTTAATATAAAACAGAGTATGGCTAGAAAAATGTAGTATAAATACTTGCAAGAGAAATGCAAAAGATGTGTAATCTTGAGAAATAATGCGTCCCTTCAAATGAAATGGTTCAACTATTTATAAAACAGCTTGGTAGCCTCATAGCCTATAGTTTAAGCATGATAATGGACAACAAGCTCCATATAAAGCAACACATGAACATTGCAGAAAGGTGGCGACTTCCTAAGTTCATACTTGAAAAAAACACGTACAGGTCGACTTGCAATATTGCTAGCAATTAAAAAGCTTATTCAAATCTACATATGCTCAATTCGAATTATCATCTGAGATATACTTCTACAACAATTGGGTTTCTAGGATGGCATTCGATGGTTCTGTGTGCCGAGCTAGGGCGTTCATGCCCTAGTTCGATCCCTGCATCTGCTTGATTTTGCATTGGGTGGGGGGTCTGTGTTTGCATTTGGGGGCGTGGGGTGGCATTTTCTCTCCTTTTCTCTTTCCTCGATTGCTTCTTTTTGTTTTTCCTGCATGTGGGGACTGCCTCTTGGTGTTGCACGACGAGTGGAGTGCTGTTGGAAGCCGTGGGTGTGTGGTGTGGAACGAGCCTTTGTGCCTAATTTTTTTCCTTCTTGCGCGACCTCTTTTTAGAGGTGCCTCCTTAGTGCTTTGCCAGCGTTTTGTGGTGAGTGTTGGGTGGGGTTTTCAAAACCCTTGTTTTGGTTTTTATATCTCGGGAGCTTGCATGCCCACTGTGGGTTGGGTATAATGTTGTCTGGGGAGACCTTGGGCGCTAGCCCCAAAATGGATTTTCATTCTGCGATTGGTGCAAAGTATCCTCCGCATGCTTCAAAGGTTTTCAATAATAATTTGTATTTGTCAGAACTTGGGCTAGATGGAGTGGGTCTGTCTAGTGGGGCTCATATCACGAAAATCAATGGATGTTTGGAACATTGCAAGGAGAGGCCGAAACTCATTATCCCATTGGAGATGGTCGCGGAGGATATCGAATATTACTCGAGGCACTCTTTTTATTGCAAGTTTTTGGGTATGCGGATATCGATGCAATTTTTGGAGTCTTGGGCCCAACGGACTTGGATGCCGGAGGGTGAGATGGATATAAAGCTCCTGGAAAATAATTATTTCATGGTTACCTTTGATTGCATGACAGATCGCAATAAGGTTTTTGAAGGGGGCCCCTATTTTTATAACCAGGTTGGTATGTTTATTAAACTGTGTCATATTGGTTTTAACCCTGCTAAGGAGCTTCCGAATCAAGTCCATGTGTGGGTTTGGCTTTTGCGGTTTCCAGTGGAATGTTGGCGGGATGATGTTTTGCATTTGTTGGGGTCGATGCTCGGGAAGCCGGTTGGTTCTTTGCAACAAACTCAGTTTAAAAAGGTGATAACTTTTGCTCATATTTGTGTGGAGATTGACTTAAGTAAGCCATTACCAGATTCTTTGGATATGTCTGTGGGTCCTCACTCTTGGGTGCATTCATTGGACTATGAAACTCTTCCATTTCGATGTCCTCTCTGCCATGAATATGGTCACTTACAATGAAGATGTCCAAGGGCTAGGCCCGTGGAGCCTCCGATTTCCCAAATTGCTCGCAACCCACCTAGGGAGGATAAGGGAAAGGATCCCATTCCAGGGGATGGGGTTGGTCCAGATGGCTTTGCCCCTATAAGGAATTGTAACAGAAACTGAGGTCAAAAGAGAACCTTGAAGGAAAGACAAGATGAAGACTCTTTTAACAAATTCGAGGTTTTGGATGATCTTGGCCAGCATGAAGTGAATCCGGGCTTGGTGAATTTGGATCAGGGTATTGTGTGTTCAGGATAGGTAGATCCTCTTTTTGGGGCTTCTCTGGATACACAAGTTACGAGAGCTTTGCAAATGGTGACCGACCTTCAAATGGATGGCTAGGTGGAGTCGGTTCTTGCTGTGGAAATGAAGAAGAATGGGGGAGTTGGTTCTATTTTGGCTTTGCATGCAAGAACAAATGTTGGGAAGAATATTAAGTCTTCTCCTTCTTCTTTGGGTCTCCATCAAAAGGATATCAAGAAAGGGTTGGGGGAGAAATCTTCAAAGCTTGGCAGGAAAAAGGATATGGAAAAGATTAAGTTAGTTGGGGAAACTCTGGTGGAGTGAAGGTCGGTTAAGACTTTGGATTCACACTTCTCGAGCTCTTCAAAATGATTGTATTATCATGGAATGCAAGGGGCTTGAACAACGACCCTCGACAAAAGGCTGTTCGTGAGTTGGTTAGAAGTCAATCTCCTGATGTTATGTTCCTGCAGGAGACTAAGTTATCTTTGGAATGTATATTTGGATGATCTCCTAAGCTGTGGGGAAGCGGTGAACATCAGTGCATTGGTGCTCAAGGGTCTGCGGGTGGAGTGGCTTGCCTTTGGAGTCCTCAGAAGATCTGCCCTCTTTGGTGGATGTCCAACAAGTCTTCTATCTCAATGATCACCTCTTGTTCTGAGACTGGGGAGTCTATTCTCCTCTCCAATATCTATGCTCCTATTGAATTTCAAGGTAAGCAACTTTTGTGGGCTCATATTAGATTTGTCTGGAGTATGGTGCCTTTTCATCCATGGATTATGGCTAGTGACTTTAATGCTATTGAGTTGGCTAAGAAGCGGGGTGGTATTGCAAGGTTGGAGCCTTCTACGCTGCTTCTTTAGGATAACATTTCTGCTTTGAATCTTGTTGATGTAAAGCCTACTAATGGTCATTTTACCTGGAACAATCGAAGGATTGGGGATAATTGCATCTTTGAAAGACTTGACCCATTTCTGGTGTCTTGCTCTTGGCTTGGTGGATTGTGGTCTTCGAGCTCAAAAATTTTGGATTGGAGGGGTTCCGACCATTGGCCTATCAAGCTTGTTGTCTCTTCAGTTCGTGTGCCTCAGTCGCCCCCTTTCAAGTTCCAGATTATGTGGCTTCGTGAGCCCTCTCTTCATGACTATGTGGTCTAATGGTGGAGACATGGTAGACCCGCTTATGGCACGACAATGTATATTTTTTCTAAGCTTCTCCAATTTGTTAAATATCAGCTTAAGCGTTGGAACCGACAGTGCTTTGGGAACATTTTCCATGCAAAGGTTGCTGCCCAGGCTGAGCTAGATAGTATTACGAGGGTGATCGGGGAGGATGGTGTGACTGCTAATTTACTTCAAGAGGCCAGGGAATTAAAAGTGTTGGAAGAGTGTGAATTGCAGGAGGAAGTCTATTGGAAACAAAAGGCACAAATTGAATGGCTTTAGGAGGGAGATAAAAATATGGCCTTCTTCTTCAATTTATTCAAAGCCAGGCGACATGGGAATTCAATTTCTATTCTAGTAAATGACACTGGTGAGCATCTTTCCTCTTTTAAGAATATTTTGTGCGAAGCTATGCAATATTTTATTTCCTTATTTAGGGAGGATTCTCAGGGGGTTGTTGATGAGGAGGCCCAAGCTCTATCTTGCATCCCTTCTTTGGTTACTTTGGAGATGAACGAGCATCTTATGGGTGATATCTCGATCGAAGAGCTCGAGAGCACGGTGTCCCAGATGAAGAGAGGGAAAGCTCCTAGCCCTGATGGATTTCCGGTGGAGTTCTTTCAAGAATTCTAGGATATTATCAAGCTGGACTTATTGGCGGTTGTCCAGGAATCTCAGACGAATAAGCAGATGTTACAAGCTTTGAATTCTACCTTCCTGGCTCTCATCCCCAAATGTGATGAGGTGGATAGGATAAGCCAATTTAGACCCATTTATCTTTGTAATGTGATTTACAAAATTATCTCTAAAATTATTGTGAATAGGATGAAAAAATGGCTTAAAGTGTTGATTTCCAAGGAGCAGAGTGGTTTTGTGGCAGGTAGACAAATCTTGGACGGGGTGGTTATAGCCATGGAGACCATTCATTCTATGGCCATTTCCAATGATAAGGTAATGTTGATCAAGTTGGGCATGGCAAAGACGTATGACAGAGTTCGATGGTCCTTCCTTTGGAAGATTCTTGGTGCTTTTGGTTTTGGGGATGAGTGGATTCAATGGGTCGTGAGTTGTGTTACTTCAGTATCCTTCTCCGTTTTAATTAATGGTGAGCCCTCAAAACTTTTTGGTGCCTCCAGGGGACTATGTCAGGGCGATCCGTTATCTCCATATCTATTTTTGCTTCTTGTTGAAGGTTTGGGTAGATTGTTGAGAAGGAATGTTGAGAGGGGTCTCATTCAAGGGTGGAAATGGGGAGGTAATATTCCCCCACAGTCTCATTTGCTGTTTGTGGATGATATTGTGCTGATGGGTATGGCTATAATTAGGGAGGCTACTAGCTTGCGTGCGGTGTTGGATGTTTATTTGATTGCCTCGGGTCAGTTGATTAATGAAGATAAGTCCTCCATCTTCTTCTTCAATACTCCTGGTCCTATCCTGAGGAGGATAGCCAATATCTTGAGGTTTTAGGTTGGGTCCCTTCTTTTGACCTATCTCGGTATTCCTATCTCTATCAAAAGGATGCCTAGGGAATCATGGTAGAATATTCTGGATAAGTTTCAGACAAAGGTTAACCATTAGACCCATAGATGGTTGTCCTTTGCTGGTCGGGTTCAACTGATCAAATTTGTGGTTCAGGCTCTCCCCATTTATAGATGTATGCTCCAAGTGGCCTTGATTGGTTTTGTTCAAGAACTGGATGCTTTAGCTAGACAATTTATATGGGCAAGTAATTTATTGTCCTCCAAATGGATTTTGGTTAGATGGGAGCTTGTGTGTAGCCCGCAGCAATATGGTGGTCTTGGATTAAGGCAGTCATCTTTGTCTGAGATTGTGCTTGCTGCTAAATTGTACTGGAGGTGGTGTGTGGAGCAGGATCAGACCTGGGCCTTGATTTTATCACATAAATATTTCCTGGGGATCCCTCGAATGGATATTCCCCGCTATCCCCTGGTGGGGAAGGGATCGGTAATTTGGGGTACGCTCAAGAATGGGGTTGCTCTCATCAAAGATGGCTTATTTTCGATTTGCAAAAGTGGGTTAGAGGTTCACTTCTGGTCTGATTCTTGGGATGGTTTTTTGCCCCTTGTTTCCTAGTTTCCTAACCTGCTGCCCCTTTTCCAACAATTCATTGCGGCTGGTTGGGATAGGGTGCGAGACTTTAAGTCTGTGTACTCTCATGGTCATTTGATGGTGGCTAGGTGGAAGAATCCTGAGGAGTGGCCTGTGGTTGGTTTGGTGGAGTGCGTGGAATTGCGGAGCATCCTTTCTAGCAGGAGTTGTAGCTCCCTCCTGGATGGAGATGTTTTATCTTGGTCTCCCAACCCTAAGGGTGTTTTTACTGTTGCCTCTAGTTATCAGGTGCTTTTATCTCACAAGCTGGATGAGGTGGAGGTTCAATGGTGGAAGAGAGTTTGGAATAAGTTTTCTTGGCCAAAGTGCAACTATTTCATTTGGAATTTGGCCTGGAACAAGTGCTTGACTTGGGATAATATTCAGAAGAGGGGATTTCAAGGCCCATCCATGTGTGTTTTGTGTGGGACTGGGGAGGAGGATTCTGCTCATTTGTTTTTTTGATGCCCCTTTTCCCTGAGGTTGTGGCATTTTTGGTGGGAAGCTTGGAAAATTCCTTGTGTTCATGCCTCCTCCCTAGTGGATTTCTGGAGTAGTCTGGGCAGACCTCTTGCTATGGCCTCTTTCTTACAAGACGTGTGGTATGTTGGGCCTACTTTCATTCTCTAGCAAATTTGGCTGGAGCGGAATCGTAGAATCTTCTGAGGTGAAAAGATGGTTATTCAGCAGATATGGCAGAGAATGATGGGTATGGTTCGGGAGATGGTGGAAGTGAAGTGTGAGGTGGCGTATCCCTTGGAGTAAGAGGATGCTGAGAAGGTGGAGAGATTGAGTCTTCATGAGATGTCTTTGGCTTCAGCTTGTGTCTGAAGGGGAAGGCAGGTGAAAGAGAGAGTCTTGAGAGTGGGTAAATGGCCTCCCCCTCCTGTTGGATTTTTGAAGATTAATATTGATGGGTCCTCAAGGGGAAATCCTAGGCTTGCTGGAATTGGGGGAGTTGGTAGGGATTCTTTGGGAACGGTGGTTTTATTCTTCTCTATTTATGAAGGGATGCAGACTGTCAACCTTATGGAAGGTCTGGCAATCTTATCCGCCCTTGAATGAGCCTATGCTTTGGGGTGGAGAAAGGTTATTTGTGAGTCTGACTCACATGTTTTGGTTAATTTTCTTAATGCTTAGAAGGTGGTTGATGTCAATTGGTAGTTGGCTAGGATGGTACAACAGATTTTGCAGATTAGTTCCTTGATGGAGGTGGTTTCTTTTGTCCATATTCTGAGGAAGTGGAACAGGGCAGCAAATTGCTTGGCAAAATGGGCTTCAGAGCATCTCGATGGCTGGAAGATTGAGGGGTGGGAGCAGATTTCCCAGGAGCTCCACCATGATTTGGAAAGGATTATTGCAGAGGATGGAGATGAGATTGGTGATGAATGATGTTGGTTCTTGCTTTATCTAATTGTATCTTTTGGTTTCCTTGGGCTTAGGAACTTTGCTTTGTTGTAATGCTCTTTTTTGAATTTCAATAAAGTTTTTACCCCTTTTATTAAAAAAAGTAATTGGGTTTCCAGAGGTGGCGCCAATTTCATACCATACTCCTCAATGTTGGCACAATTTCCTTGCCTTTAGAAATAGTCAACTATCAAATTGTAACACCAAGCACTATCGAATTGGTTTGGGAATGAGTCGATTGAGATGTTAAATGAATTTGACAAAGTCTCCAACAAATATATTAAACATGGCAAAAATGTATACTAAGTCAAGGTTGATCTCTATCAAAGGCATCAACCTAGTCCATGCTTGTATCGATATGTGAGAACAACTCAAAATGCATTTCATATGTTTCATAATGCATGACATTGTGAGTGAGATTCAACTTCACAAAACAATCATAAGAAACTTTCATATGGCTTCCAAAAACATAGCCATTATCACCTATAATAGACCTCCATAATCATAGTCATTATTGACTATAATCGACCTTTAATATCATAGTCATTATCGACTATACTCAACCTTTATAAATCAATTTCTATTTAAAGTAAATGATAGTCGATAAATTATATATATATATATATGTGTTTAAATATATATATAGTATATCATATACATATACATATACATATATATAAGTATATATATATATATATACATATACATATACATACATATATATATATTTATACATTTTTATATATATATATTTAGACATATATATATACATATACATATACATATATATGTATATAAATGTATATGTATATATATACTTATATAACATTAATATATATTTATATATATATATTTACATATATGTATGTATGTTTGCATGTATGTATGTTTACATATATATATATATTTACATATATATATATATATGTTGCATATATATGTTGCATATGTATGTATGTTTGCATGTGTATATATGTTTACATATATATATATATATGTATTTACATATATATATATGTTTACATGTATATATTTATATATATATATATATATATTTACATATATATATATATATTTACATATATATATATATATTTACATATATATATATATTTACATATATATATATATTTACATATATATATATATATATCATAAACTATCAATGTAAATATTTATACAATATTTAGTCAAGTATACATTCGATATATAAGTATAAATGAATACAGTCAAGATAGTATTTGCATATAATCACAATATATCGAATGTATACATATATACATATGTATAAAAGTATATGCCTCTATGTACACGTATATGTAGGTATATCTATATCGATGCATCCGTATGAGTGTGTCCATCCGCCAACGTACACGTGTATCGATACACATATACATATGGATACACGTATATCTATATATGTTCTCATTTGATTCACATATATCCATTCATAATCACCATCATATTGATAAGTATTTATGTGGAGTAAATCTATACATATGCATATTCATGTTGTTAGATCCCATTGACATGTATGTGCATATATATACACTTACTCCACGTACATCCCACTTATCAATATAACCGTAATAGTACAAGAAATATATTCAAAGCTCAATTAGATAAACATCACCCAATAATGCATGAAGTAGTAAACAAGACTTTATCAATGTAGACATATCGACTAAGGGTGACTTACCAACTTCCCACAAACTGACTTAACTCATTCATTCTAATGTGGTGAGTGTATGCTCAGACAGTTTATGTTTACCAGTTTCCCAACCAAGATCTTCTCCCGAGTGATACTTCCCCTTCTCTTGAAGGAATGGAACATATACCTACATCCACTAACACATGCACATGGTAGTCAATTTTTCACAACATATGCAGTATACATAAAACATCTCCAAAGTTAAAATAATAATTCAATAACCATCCATTCACATAAATACAGTACTTTTCCATGAGAAAAAACCAAATGAGATAAATTCAAATGAGATAACATTCACATGATAACAAGGTTCAAGCACAATTTATTCATCTCTAGAATTCACTTTACATTCATATTTACCCTATATGGTAATAGTAAATAGTAATTGCACATTTGGGGTGTAACATACTCCCCCCTTGTGAATCATCATCCTTGATGACTTTATGTACCTTTATATAACATAACAACAAGCAACATATTGTTTCAAACATTCCTGAAAGCATTAAGAATATGAGGAAACTTTTGTTGAATTTCATCATAGTCCTCCCAAGTAGCCGAGTATTCTGCATATTGGTCCCACTAGACTTTGAATTGCAAGACTTCTCTATTATGCAAGTGTAGCTTACGTGTTCCTAGCACCTTGACAGGCTTGAGAGTTACTACTTTGGAGTCCCGTACCTATAAAGCAGTCTAATCAATCACATGATTATCACCGGTATATAATTTTTAAGGTAGGACACATGAAAGACATTATGCATTTTGGAAAGAGCTAGTTGCAACATGATCCGATAAGCTACTGGATTAACTTCCTCAAGAATCTCAAAAGGTCCAACATACCACGAGGCTAACTTAGAATACTTTCCAAATTTAATGGAGCTCTTGTGAGGTTTCACTCTCAACAACAATTTGTCACCTATGGAAAAATTGCGAGGCACTCTCTCATCATCAACGTAGCTTTTTTTCCTATCGTTAGCATATGCTAACCTTTACTTAAAAATCTTAACTTGCTCATCCATTTCAGCCAACATCTCTAGCCCAAGACTTACTCGATCCTCAAGTTTATCCCAACTTATAGGAGTTTGACACTTTTGGCCATACAAAGCTTCAAAAATAGCCATCTTTATCGCAGAGTGATAATAATTATTGTAAGCAAATTCCACTAAGGGAAAGTAGTCTTCCCAGTTGCACTGTTGATCCATGCAATACATCCTAAGTAGGTCTTCCAATACTTGATTCACCCTTTTCGTTTTCCCATCTGTTTCTGGATGATAAGCTGAGCTAATGTTCAACTAAATCCCTAGTGCAGAAAATAAGGTTTTCCAAAACCTAGAAGTGACTCATGCATCTCTATCCTGTTGGTGTGAATAAGTCTTGTACCTAGTTTATTCCTTTACTTAGGGGACTTAATTCACATGTTAAGTTTAATTAGGATATTAGTTGTCTTATCTAGAATTTACACTTTCCTAGGTAGTTATGAGTTAGTTGTCTCATGTGATAGGATTAAGACACTTGTCATGATCTTGTGTTATCCTATCTCTCATCTTGGCCTTTATAAACAAGGCATCTCTAGCATATTTTGCATTGCAGAGCATAACATTGTATTATATTGCATAGTATAGTTATCTTTGTATCATATTGCAATCCTTGTTTGGTGGAATAACATCTTCCATTGTTGCTTCTCTTTATCTCTTGTGGAGGTTATTTGGTGTTGTAGATTGAAGATCTTGGGTTGATCACTTCAACATGGTATCAGAGCTTTGAATCTAGCGAGCCCCTCCCTTTAGAGAGTTTCCGCCATCAAGTTTTATTGTGATTTGAGTTTGAAGCTCAAATCTAGGAGGTAGCCTGTATTTCGGAGCAGTTCTGGTCAAAATAGACCCTGCCATCGTGTTCAGGAGGCTGAGTCGATGAATTTTGACTGCCAATTCGTCAATTTTTGACATTGTTAGTTGGAGGCTAAGGAATTTTTTTTTGCCCGAATAGGCCGTATGACCTCTTGACAGTACAATCGTCATTTTTTTTTCGCAAAAAAAATATTTAGAAAAATATTTTTTGCGGTATTTTTAGAAAAATTTGGGGAAATCTTTTTATTAATATCAGGTCAAATATTTATATTGTTTAGAAATTTTTTATTTCAGCATATTCTACGGATCTAGAATATTGTGTGTTCTGTGTAGTCAAAATTCCAACAGTATCGGTCAGATCTATAGCAGAGGGTATGGGATTGTCGCATCATATATAGGTTACATTGAATTCATTCGTAGGCTTTGGCATCGAATAATTATCAGCTCGTGCATTTGAACAACAAAATCTGCTACCGACCGACCATTCACTTTTTCCCTGATTTCTGCTAGCATTTAATCGACCACCGACTGTTGATTTTCTGTGGATAAGCAAGATTTTTTGTAGGCCACATTTTTTTTCTCTGCCAAAATTGTCAAACCTTTCACCAACATCCTCTCATTGGTCAGTTGGTAGCCAGGCTCTACCAACTATTCCTATTGGCTGCTACTTCAGACTCTGTTCGCCGGCTGGGTCCCCTCACCTGTCAGTCATCTGCCATTTTTATTGTCATCGACCCTTGTTTCTACGATGGGTGTTCTTCTCACCTATCGACATTTTCTCTTGGTCGGTACTCTCCTCTAGTTAGCCTTTAGATCTCTTCATCGGCGGTACCCTGCATTTATTCCCTCTGTTGGTGACTTTTTCAGATTTGTTGGCCAAGTTTGTGCAGGGTACCTTGTTCAGTGACATTATTTGGCCTATATTGTCAGCTCTGGTGATTTCATCGACCCCTTGGTTTCATCGGCAACTGAAAATCTGATTGTTACATTTTTTTTATTGGATTAGCATATTTTTTGCTTTCAGTACCCGCTAGGTTCTCAGCCTGTGCCCTTCTTCATTCACCAACTATTATTTGCTTGTGCCGGTCGGTTCAATAATTCTAAGCACCAGTACCAGGTCGTCGTTCATTCACTCATTGGTATCCTTGGTACATCGGCTCTGTGAATAACCCAGTCAAGGGTTCCATCATGTCGGCGAGTTCTTTGTTGCTTTGGTTTTTTGGTTGCCCCAAGCTCGTTACCGCAAGTGCCTATGCATTCTTTGATCAGACCGCCAATGCTCTCACATCGTACCAGTTCCCTATAGATCTGCATTGTCGCAGTCAAATCTTCATATACTGGTTGGTACTTACAAGTTCATTTATTATATTGATAGAGTTGTATTAAAATTTTTCAAACCTTGTTGTTTGGACAACCCAACTTTATTTAATCGGCTGATAGTAAATAAGATTTGGGGGGGGGGGGGTAGTGGCCTGTGGGTGGCACGGCCACTGGGGACCCACCCCCACTCCACTCCACCCACCCACCACCCATGGTGGTGGTGATGCATTTTTTTTTAGTTTTTTTTGCATCGGGGTCATATGGAGCGACCAAGGGCTCTGATTTTGATCCTATTTAGTCTGCAAGTTTTGACCATGTTTTGTGTGAAGTGCCTTTTATTAGGCCTTTTTTTCATTTTTGCATAACTTTCACCCCAGGTGGTGAAATGTTTGAAACGAGATATCGTCAAAAAGCTGGCGAGCCCAATTTTTCAGTGGTGTAGTTATTTTTTTAAAAAAATGTTGTTTAGGAGCATTTGTAGCCTATTAAAGTTAGATATGCAGTTTTCACTCTTGAGCTCACAACTTTTTCTTTGTTCCTCTATTTTTCGCAATTCTTGCGGTGTTGGAAAGGTCTCTTCGAGCTCTTCAGAGTTGCTCATGTACTTTTTCTAGATTTTTCCCTAGGTATAATTAATTCAATTTTTTGTGTTTTAATGCTCTGGTTAATTATTTGGATATGTTGGCACCCGGAATCTTTTTGTTTGCATGAGATGCATTCATTTGGGATGCCTTATATGTATTTCCTACTTTTTTTTCCTTTGTGGGAATTTTGAGCATCATTTGTAAGCAATTTATTATATGTAAACGCATTGAGATAAAGGGCCACACTATTGTACATGTATTTTGGGGATTTTTCACATAAGTTGTGCCATATTTTGTACTTGCACTGTATTATAAAGTGCCATGGGGGGGTTGTGTAGAGCCTTTGTTATTTTCCATCACACCTTTGTCAGGTGAGCATCCCTCCAAGACAACAATGAATCCATGTGATTCTTGCGTCATGTATGTGTTCTTTGTTTTGCACACCCTTTTTCAGTTGCAGGTACATTCTTGTGCACTTTCAGATGTTGTTTCTTCTCCTTCATGCACTACATGGTGATTCATAAAGTTTCAGTGGATCTGTCATGCCGCTCCCAAGTCAACATTATGGGGGGATTTTGTTGAAAATTGAGGTGTTTATGTAGCTTAATACTTTGTAAAACTTTATGATTGCTAATCTAAATATGTATTATTTGTTACAAATTCTTTGTGGGTGATTATCTGATTAATTCTTTTTATCATTTGTAGAATGAAGACAAAAGGTTGTAGAACAATTAGACAGGATATTAGAATATACACAACATATACCATGGAGAAACCCTTTTAGGAAAAAACTCCACCAAGAATCAATGCATTATTTAATCTCTAAAGTAGATTACAATAATTCCAATCCTTGCTTGAGAATGCTTCTTTTGCTTCACCAAATCTTCTTCATAACCTACAATAAAACTGATAATTACTCTCTTCAACTTGCTTGAGATATATAGGCAATAATCAACTTTGTAAACTCCAAAGAGTTACAATTACAAAGCTCAATCCCTATCTCACAAAAGGTATGCCTATCTCTTGCAAGTAGAGTTCTATCGTGAAGAAAAATTCCAAAACATGAGCTTCATCCATTTGGGCGTCCCAAACTGAAGTCAGAATTGAACCTTGATTCCGTAGATATCTTCAAAGCTTATCCTCAAAGTAAGCACCCAAGAATGGGCCCACTTAACTCAACCTTCTAAAATATCTTAGCATGCAAAAAAGTTAACTCCAAGAAGCCAACTTGGGCACCCAAGGTGGGTCCAAGTCATTCTCTGTTAATTGAAACATATCTCTCCACCATTCATTGAAGAATGGTCATCCCCTGTTAACTGAAGGTAGTCACCTATTATCTATCATGCAACTCAAGTCATTAGTCATGCATTCCAAGTTAAATAAAGTCAACTAGCATTCAACTAAAACTAATTGAAGATAACTGAACCATAATTGAACTGAACTGAATTGAACTAAATTGAACTGAACTAAACTAAACTGATTTTGAACTGAACTGAATTGAACTGAACTAAATTGAACTTCATGCATGTAAACATCAATCCCTAACTCCTAGGATCTTTACATGCATTCAGAAGTGTTATCTTTTACTCCAAATAGTTAACTTAACTCAAGGTGAGTTCCACCTTCCATGTGGGTGCCCCATGTGCTCCTATTATTTAGGAACTCATCTTGGACACCCTCACACACTCCTATCATTTATAATTAATTACAAATTTCAATTAACATGATTATTTCATTCAAAAGTAATCTCTTTCTAATCCTAGTGTTTGAGAACACTTTCCAAGGACTTAGGAGATACATGAAATAAATAATGTTTAGGATTGTAATTAAATGGTATCCTATTTCCAACATTCTCCCACTTGACATTATACATTGCAATTATTCTAAACAAGGAATCATTATTATAAATCAAGTATAGGACTCAAGGCCAATGGCATTCCTGCACCAACTAATCAATCCATTCCAACTTCAAATGCAACCTGCATAATCATGAAGCTCCAAGAAAATGATTAAAACCAAGAGAATTTATCTATAGGAATTGGTTTCATAAGATATTTTGCAACATTAATTAAAGTGTCAACTTTCTCAATTAATACCTTCCCACTCTCAACCATTTCTCGCACAAAGTGATACTTAACATCAACATGCTTAGTACGAGCATGATACATATGATTTTTGGCTAAACACATAGCACTCTGACTATCACATTCAAGTTTAACTTACTTGCAATTAAAACCAATACCTTTCCCAAATCTTTGTAACCAAACTGCCTCTTTGGAGGCATGTTAAATTGCCGAGTGTGTTGAAATCACATTCAACCAAGGTGTAGGCCTCTTGGTCTTTACTATTGAAAATAGTTTTGCTTACATGTAACCATTCCAACATATATCTCTTACCATAAGAGAACTTAAGCCTCACCTATTTCTCCAAGTATCCATGATGACTTGTAACCAACCAATCCATGCCAAATTCCAAATGCAACAAAAAAATTTCATGAAGTAATCAAGCAAATGATTAATGTACCCAATTCATAAGAGAACTACACAAGATCAATGTCAAATCTCCAATCAGGAACATAAAAATGACAACATGATCAAACCATCTCCTACTAGGAGATCACATGCACCATAACATATATATATATATATACATTTTGGTCTCAAGAGAACATGTAATATGCCAAACTCTAAACTAGTATCAAGAGTATAACATGACATCATAACAAATGCACTCTAAACCAAGAAAACATATCTCCAATCTCATGGAGATAACCTTACCAATGATGCATCCATGTCTCTGCCAACAACTCCCATTGAACTGTGATAC
Organism: Sequoia sempervirens; assembly: GCA_007258455.2. Classification (NCBI taxonomy): domain Eukaryota; kingdom Viridiplantae; phylum Streptophyta; class Pinopsida; order Cupressales; family Cupressaceae; genus Sequoia; species Sequoia sempervirens. The sequence continues at coordinate 304,308,199 of VDFB02373365.1, read as the reverse complement.
CGAGTCACACATGGCATCATGACTACCATCCTCTCTATGAAGATCACCTGAAACATGAAGCAAAGAGTTATCACAAACAATATTAGCTGAAATAACCAATGCATCATTGTTGTCATTCAAGGATTCCTCTGTAGAATAATCAAAACTCTCTTTCTTGTTCTTACAATCCTTCTTCACATGTCCTGGTTTCCATCAGTTCCAACACTTTACCTTACCCCATCCTTCTGTCTTACCCTTCCCTTCCTTGTCTCCCTTAGGTTCCTTTTTCTCAGGCCTACCTTTTACAAACAAGGCATCTTGGATTTCCATTTTATACTTCCTCCTCATCTCCTCTGATAGGAGAGTAGGAATTATATTGTCCATCTTTAGATTTGCACCACTACCACTGATAGCAATAATTAGATTTTCCCAAGACTTTGGTAAAGAACAAAGTAACAAAATACATTTATCTTCATCTTCTAGCTTTACATCTATAGATGCCAACTGACTTAGAATCAAATTAAAAGCATTCAAATGATTTGCAACAAAATCACCTTCTTTCATCTTTAAAGAATACAATTGTCTTTTCAGATACAAATTATTAGTAAGAATTTTAGTTTGATAAATATCACCTATTCTCTTCCACAACTTATATGTAGTAGTTTCTTCTGAAACATTCAAGAGAACAACAATAGCAAGACATAATCTTATGGTCCCTCTTGCCTTCTTATCAAGCTTAGCCCAATCCTCATCTGACATCATTGTAGGTGACTTTGTCTCATTACCAAGAAATAACCACTGATATATCTCTCTTCAAGGAGATCCTCCATTTTTAATTTCTACATCTCATAATTAGATCCATTGAACCTTTCAATAGCTAAACAAGAATTCATTGTAACAAACTTATTTTCCAAAATCAGAAATAACAAAAAATAGTAAAAGCTCCCACTATAGCCAAAAAACCTCCAATATTTTAAGAGAAAGGTGTCCCAATACTCTACCCAACCTCAACTCTGATACCAAATGTTGAAAATTGAGGTGTTTATGTAGCTTAATACTTTGTAAAACTTTATGATTGCTGATTTGAATATGTATTCTTTGTGGGTGATTATCTAATTAATTCTTTTCATCTTTTGTAGAATAAAGACAAAAGGTTGTAGAAGAATTAGACAGGATATTAGAAGATACACAACATATACCGTGGAGAAACCCTTTCGGGAAAAAACTCCACCAAGAATCAATGTATTATTTAATCTATGAAGTAGATTACAATAATTCCAATCCTTGCTTGAGAATGCTTCTTTTACCAAATCTTCTTCACAACCTGCAATAAAATTGATAATTACTCTCTTCAACTTGCTTGAGATATATAGGAAATAATCAACTTTGTAAACTCCAAAGAGTTACAATTAAAAAGCTCAATCCCTATCTCACAAAAGGTATGCCTATCTCTTGCAAGTAGAGTTCTACCGTGAAGAACAATTCCAAAACATGAGCTTCATCCATTTGGGCATCCCAAACTAAAGTCACAACTAAACCTTGATTATGTAGATATCTTCAAAGCTTATCCTCAAAGTAGGCACCCAAGAATGGGCCCACTTAACTCAACCTTCTGAAGTATCTTAGCATGCAAAAGAGTTAACTCCAAGAAGTCAACTTGGGCGCCCAAGGTGGGTCCAAGTCATTCTTTGTTAATTGAAACATATCTCTCCACCATTCATTGAAGAATGGTCATCCCCTGTTAATTGAAGGTAGTCACCTGCTATCTATCATGCAACTCAAGTCATTAGTCATTCATTCTAAGTTAACTGAAGTCAACTAGCATTCAACTAAAACTAACTGAAGATAACTGAACCATAATTGAATTGAATTGAATTGAACTGAACTAAATTTAACTAAACTAAACTGATTCTAAACTGAACTGAGCTGAATTGAATTGAACTGAATTGAATTGAACTAAACTGAACTGAATTGATCTAAACTGAACTTAACTAAACTTCATGCATGCAAACATTAATCCCTAACTCCTAAGATCTTTACATGCATTCAAAAGTGTTATCTTTTACTCCAAAAAATTAACTTAACTCAAGGTGAGTTCCAACTTCCATGTTGGTGCCCCATGTGCTCCTATTATTTAGGAACTCATCTTGAACACCCTCACATGCTCCTATCATTTAGAATTAATTACAAATGTCAATTAGCATGATTATTTCATTCAAAATTAATCTCTTTCTAATCCTCTAGTGTTTGAGAACACTTTCCAAGGACTTAGGAGATACATGAAATAAATAATGTTTAGGATTGAAATTAAATGGCATCCTATTTCCAACAGGTTTTATACTATTCATGCTAATGCTTCCTTGGTTTCACTTTGGAGTGAACTATCTATCCAGTATTTGTTCCTATGTACAAGGTGGATGCAACGTCTAGTTACCCATGCATTTCCATGAGATGGAGCATTTACCATATAGACACTCTTGCATTCCTATTTGTGGAGGCAACCTTCCATCCTCAGTTGATTAGTGTTATTGGAGTCACTCGTGCAGATTCATGTGCCATCTGTATTTTTGATTAACAAGTGTTTTTCCTTTGTTTTCCATATGATCATTGTTCAAGTAGTGTCGTTGTCTTCTTGATCCTAATCATCCTATTTTTCAAAGGAGGTTCTTCAGCAATATAGTAGTCATCTTTCGATAGTTTTTTGTAGCTTCTTCCTGCTTCAGTGATGTTCTTCATGTTCCTATTCCTTGGAACACCGTTCTTCATGTTCTTGTGTTTTCTCTCTTTTGGAGAGGATTTTTCTCCCACAGGGTTTTCTCCTTTTCTCTATTTGTGAGATACTTTTGTTTTGTACATGGGTACCTCATCAGGCCTTGTTGTCGGGACCCATCTTTTGCATTGGTTTGTTCCCTCCTAAGTTGCACTTAAGTGGGGGTGTTGGTGTGAATAAGTCTTGTACCTAGTTTATTCCTTTACTAGGGACTTAGGGGACTTAATTCACATGTTAATTTTTCTTAGGATATTAGTTGTCTTATCTAGAATTTACACTTTCCTAGGTAGTTATGAGTTAGTTGCCTCATGTGATAGGATTAAGACACTTGTCATGATCTTGTGTTATCCTATCTCTCATCATGGCCTTTATAAATGAGGCATCTCTAGCATATTTTGCATTGTAGAGCATAGCATTGTATTGTATTACATAGCATATTGATCTTTGTATCATATTGCAATCCTTGTTTGGTGGAATAACATCTTCCATTGTTGCTTCTTTCTATCTCTTATGAAGGTTATTTGGTGTTGCAGATTGAAGATCTTGGGTTGATCACTTCAACATATCCGAGATAATCTTCTCAGGAATCCCATGCAACCTAAACACTTCTTGCACAAATTTCCTTGCTATTACATGTGCTCCATCAGTTAGATTCCTTGGTATAAAATGTGTGACTTTGGTAAGCTTATCTACTACCACAAGAATGGCATTGTGCTTATTCTTTGACAAAGGAAATCCTTGCACAAAGTCCATACTTATAACTTGCCACTTCCTCTTTGGTATGTCATGTGGGTATAACAATCCTGTAGGATGATCATTCTCTACTTTCACCCTTTGACACTTAAGACACCTAGCCACAAAACTAGCGACATCTTCTTTCATACCTTTCTAGAAGTATAATGGATTTACATCTGCTATCATTTTTATCACTCCAGGATGTCTAGAGTAAGGTGCTTCATGTACTTCCTTCCATACCAAATTTATTAATTCCTTCTACCAAGTACATATATTCTACCTTTTTGTTAGGTTCAAAATGAAAACCTTCATACCTAGAATCTTGCGGATTGCTAGTGAGTGCTTGCTTGACTTGCAAGAAGTACTTATCCTCGCATTTCTGCTACACTTTCCCTTTGAAGTAGGTTTGAATTGTTACTATAGAAGAAATATGTCATCTTTGAAGTAGAGCACCGACTACCCAACTTTCTTTCCCTTTAATATAACTGATATTAAAATCATAGTCAACTATTAACTCTAACCATCTTCTTTGTCTAGCATTCAGATTAGGTTGAGTAAAAAGTAACTTTAACCCATTATGGTCAGTTTTCATCTCAAAGGGTTTTCCTAATAGGTAATGCTTCCACATTTGTAATGTGCGAACCATAGCTACTAATTCTAAATCATGTGATGCACAATTCATCTCATAAGGTTTTATATTTCTAGATTCATAAGCAATTACTTGCCCATCTTGCATTAATACCCCTCCTAACCCTTCTCTGCATGCATCTGTGATAATCGTAAAGTTACCCTCATAATTTGGTACTTTTAAGATTGGTTCAGTGGTTAATTTCTCTTTGAGTAGGTCAAAAGCTTCTTGACACTTCTCAGTCCATTCAAATTTATTTCCTTTCTTTTGTAAAAAAGTAATCGAGAAAGCAATATTAGAAAATTTTGCAACTAACTTCCTATAATACCCTGCTAGACCCATGAAACTTCTTAATTCCGACACATTCTTAGGTATAGGCCACTCTAGTACTGCCTTGATCTTAGCTGGATCTATAGAAATTCCATTTATCGAGATCACATGACCTAGATAATGTACCCTCTTCTGGAAGAACGTACACTTAGAAAGTTTACCATACAACTTATGTTCCCTTAATCATTGTAGGACCATTTCTAAATGCTTGGAATGTTCTTCCTCATTTCTAGAGCAAATCAAAATATCATCTAAAAAAACTAATAAAAAATTGTCAAGGAATCCCTAAATACACTATTCATCAAGTTCATAAATGTTGTAGGTGCATTTGTTAAATCGAAAGGTAAAATAGTGAACTCATAGTGCCCATACCTGGTTCTAAATGTAGTTTTAAAGATATCTTCATCTTTAATCCTCAATTGGTGATATCCATATCTTAGATCTTTTTTAGAGAATATAGCAACACCCCTCATTTGATCAAAGAGATCATCGATGCATGGCAACAGATACTTGTTCTTAATCGTAGCTTTATTAAGCATACAATAGTCGATGCATAAACACAAGGTACCATCCTTCTTTTTGACAAAGAAGACTGGCGCTCCCCAAGGTGAGACACTGGGTCTTCTAAGTCCTTTAGACAACAACTCATCCAATTGTGCCTTAAGTTACATAAGTTCAGTGGTAGTCATCCTATAGGGTACCTTAGAAATAGGTTCTGACCTTGGAACTATATCAATAGAGAAATCAAATATTATTTTCGAAGGTAACCTTGGTAACTCGTCTAGAAACACATCCAATTTTTTTTCTCAATATTGGATATTTCTCCATATTCGACTTTCCAAGTCCATCTATTTCCCCATCTTCTAACTCTTGAATACTTTGAAATTACAAATTATCACTATCCTTTCCAAGTTCCTCGATCTTTATGACAAAGAGTTTACACCCTTTCTTCTTATCTCTTATAAGTTGCATTGCCAAGATTTGTTGAATCCTAACCTCCCTAGGTATCCCTTGGAATTTTACTTTATTTCCAAAATCATCAAGGAATTCTACAATTTTTGCTTGGCAGTCTACTTTATCCCTATGTCTCCACAACTAGTTCATACCTAGGATGACATCATATGATCCTAGAGGTGTGACATAAAGGTTTAATTCTGTAGAAAAACTGGGTAGTTCTATCATAGCCTCGAATAGACATTGATCCACCTTTGCTCTTGTTTGGCTTGCATACTCTACATCCCAAGACATTTCCATGTATCCTACCTTCTTTGATAATTGTTTAGCTATTCTAGGTGAAATGAAATTCTTAGTTGCACCAGTATCAATAAGAATAGAAATAGGTAAGCCAAGCAAAATACCCAACGTTTCAACTGGAGTTACTTGGTACTCTGCTTGATGATCATCCATAACTACATGTATCTTTTGTTGAAACATTGCCTACTGGGTGGGTAATGAATTTCCATATGGTCATGATCTAGAAGTTTTATTGGTACACTCGTTAGCATAGTGATCCCCTTGACATATAAAACATCCTGTAGGCAACCCTCTTTTCCCTATGGTTTCTCCAGACTTGTTGACATTTTCACTAGCCTTATTGGTATTACCTAAATTAGATTCATTCCTATTATGCTCTCTTTTAGACTCTTTTCCATCATTGTGTAAGCTCTTTCCCTTTTTCCTTGGAACATTTTGCATCGGTTCCACCTTCTTGAAAGCTACCTTGTCAGAAACTTCCACATCCTTCTTTTGCTCTCTTCTTTCTTGACGAGTGGAATTATCCTTAAGCTTTTTCTCTTGCTTAATTGCTTTCTCATATACAAGATCCATTGTTGCTAGACCATTCATATCCACTTCACCTCCGATCTAACTATTAAGTCCCATTATAAATTTTCTAATGCGGAAGTGCTCATCTTTGTGATAAATGGGAACATAGTGCAAAAGTTAGATAAACTTCTCCCAATATTCATTGACCGTCATGTTACCTTTTTTCAACCCCTAGAAATTTGAGAGTTTTTTTTATCATAGTATAGTTGTGGCAACCATCTCTTATGAAAAATATCTACGAATTCCCCCCATGTTAATTTACAAGAGTTAATACTAAGTTCCAACTTCTTGCTCATCCATGAGTTAGAGGCTTCTCCCGCTAACTAATACGCACCCGATGCAGCTTTAGTAACCTCATCATAGTTTTGTATTTCAAAATAATTTTCCATTTGGACAAGCCACACTTCAGCCTCATCATCTCCAACACACCATCAAACTTGGGTGGAATAATCTTCTTCATGTTCCTGGAAAGTTCAAAAACTACAAGCTTCTTATTCCTTTCCTTGAAAGGTGTATTAGATTTTTTCCTTTCATGATCATGGGTTTCTTCACGTCCATGAGAAGATTTTTCCCCCTCATGCTTATTAATGGGAACATCCTTCTCTACCCTATCCTTAACTCTTTCTTGCTCAAGATTAGCCAACCTTGCCAAGATTTGGTCAAGTCTAGCCTCAACTCCAGTAGTTCCTTGTCCAACCTCTTGACTTCCACTAGGGTTAGTTTGTGTCCTCACCATCCTCATGTGATCATTTTTTACCTGAATGTTTATCCATGTTAGACTAAATTATGTTATCAACTATCTTATGGAAAACATTAAAAATGGCATTCATACGCACATAAAGAATTCCTCATAAGATTAAACAAACACTCTTTTTGATAAACTCATAATTTTATTCATTTCATGGGGATTTAAATATCCCTTTGATTACATAGAGTGACTATTTAGATAGTCGAGTGGAGAGTATCCTTCAGATTCACTCTCTGACACATAACTTAAAGGAGTATAACCTACAGACTGAGACAATTGTTCCCTATCTTTTTGTTCATCTCTCATTTGTTTGTACCTACCCCAAAAAGGATAATAGCCTTCAGATTTATCATCCAATACATATTTACGAGAAGCAATTTCAATATGGTGTTCATCAACAATGTAGTCTATCCTTTTCGCAAACATTTGTTCATGAGACCATTTCTCATCTAGTAGTGTCCGTGGTACATACTCCTTAGACTCATTACTCAAAGAAATTACTATTTCTTTGGCCAATGAAAGAACTTCAGGGTCCCTAAAGATGAATTCCAGACTAACACTTTCTTTTGAAGGCATATCCCTTGAAAGTGGTAATGACTCAGAATTTTTTGGTGCGATAGTTGGTAGGTAGTTGTACATAGCCTCCATTTTCATCTTTCTCTTCACATCACTGATCTGAGAGATTGCATGACTAAAGGTTTTAGTGTCACTCAACCAGAATAAATTTTCATAGTTGGTTCCCTCTATTGTTTTATCGATGGCTTCCCTTTCCTTCTTGGCCTTGAGGTAACACTCATTTCTGATTACTGACTTACGAGTCATTAATCTGAGATGCACCATCCTGGCACAAGAATTCACAACATTAGATAATGTTGGATGAAAATAGTGATGAGCTCATAGGTTCTAGAGCTAAACCTGATAGCTCTGATACAACATGTAACATACAAACCCTTCAATGAAGTAAAAATTTCTAAGTTTTTCACCTTTACAAGTAAATAAACTATGTAACAAGCCATTGCAATAATTTTTTTCTTTTATTTATTGAGAAAATTTGAACAAAGTTGCATAGCATAATACAATAAGGATTTATTTTCATTTCAGCAAATAATAAGTTACATCAATACAAAAATGCATACATTTACATACATAGCTCAATGAGCTTTAGAACAAATAGATGTAAGATGGTCCATGATTCTTCCTTTCAAATCTTGGTTCTTCTATCACCTGCTGTGGAGGAGAAGCATCACTTAGGCACTTTTCTGCCAACCATAGACTCTTAATGCGGTCCCCCACACATCTATCATTCAATAGATGGCCCTTCCCTTCAACGAAGAGATTGCTAGAGTAACTGATAACGACAACCAACTGAGCATAGTGTTGTGTCCTACATAACTAGAACCTTGTAATTCCATAATCTCAAACTAGCATGTAATACTGGATCACGGTGAACTGACAGTGGAGCCAAAGCTCATCACCCTACTTTGGCAAAAGTGTTTCATTCAGTATGTTCTATTGAGGGTCATCTATCAGATACACTACTCAAGGCCAATTTGACTTAAGACCATCTTAAACTATGCATAGGTATTTCCTTCAATGAATAGTCCTTCATCCCAGAGATAACCTATCACCATTTTAATCTACTTGGATTAACCTACTTAACAAGTAAGTACACAAGCTCCCTCCCATAATAGATTAACTATCCTAGGAGTAAACACAAGCTTTGCTAATTAAATTAATAACTTAGCTAAGTGTATCACAAGTGCCTCTCATGTTCAATCATACCTAGTATATAATACCTATGACAAACACCAAACTCCTATTATGGAGTACTTACAAGCACAACATAAAATAGCATAAAATCTTCAATATCCTTTTCAAAGACATTCTAATTCCTCTAATGCACACATTGGAAAAGACAACTCAAGCATACATAGAAAACACATCATTTATAAGTAAATAAACAAAGAAGAAGAAATCCTCATGCCTATTAACGCTTATCCAAATAAATGACAGTAATGTAGCCCTTTCCAACAACAACAAGCTTGACAATCAGCTTCTCTAGAACGTCACAAGGTAACTCTATCACTCAAGTTGATAGCTTACTTCTCTTGACAACAATATTCATCACAACAAAATAGAAGTATCTCTTTTTCTCACTCTTAATATAAAACAAAGTATGGCTGGAAAAATGCAATATAAAGACTTGCAAGAGAAATGCAAAAGATGTGTAATCTTGAGAAATAATGGATCCCTTTAAATGAAATGGTTCAGCTATTTATAGAGCAGCTTGGTAGCCTCATAACCTATAGTTTAGGCATGATAATGGACAACAAGCTCAATGCAAAGCAACACATGAAACATTGCATAAAGGTTGCGACTTCCTAAGTTCATACTCAACAAAAACACCTACGGGTCAACTTGCAATATTTCCAGCAATAAAAAAACTTATTCAAATCTGCATATACTCAATGGACAATAATCTTCCTCACAACAAAATAGAACTATCTCTTTTTCTCACTCTTAATATAAAACAAAGTATGGTTGGAAAAATTCAGTATAAAGACTTGCAAGAGAAATGCAAAAGATGTGTAATCTTGAGAAATAATGCGTCCCTTCGAATGAAATTGTTCAACTATTTACAAATTAGTTTGGTAGCATCATAGCCTACAATTTAGGCATGATAATGGAAAACAAGATCCATTCAAAGAAACACATGAAACATTGCATAAAGGTGGTGACTTCCTAAGTTCATACTCATCAAAAAAACCTATAGGTTGACTTGCAATATTGCCAGCAATCTAAAAACTTATTCAAATCTGCATATGCTCAATTTGAATTATCATCTGAGATAGACTTCTACAACAATTGGGTTTCCAGAGGTGGCACCGATTTCATATCATACTCCTCAATGTTGGCGTGGTTTCCTTTCCTTTAGAAACAATCAACTATCAAATTATAACACCAAGCACTATCGAATTGGTTTGGGAATGAGTCGACTGAGATGTTAAATGTGTTTGAAGAAGTTTCTAGGAAATATATTAAACATGGTAGAAATTTTTACTAAGTCAAGGTTGATCTCTATCAAAGGTGTCGACCTAGTCTATGTTTGTATCGATATGTGACAAGAAATCAAAATGCATTTCATATGTTTCATAATGCGTGACATTGTGACTGAGATTCGGCTTCACAAAAAAATCATAAGCAAATTTCATACAACTTCCAAAAACATAGCCATTATCGCCTATAATCGACCTCCATAATCATAGTCATTATTGACTATAATCAACCTTTAATATCATAGTCATTATCGACTATAATCATCCTTTATAAATCGACTTCTATTTAAAGTAAATGATAATCGATAAATAATATATATATGTTTAAATATATATATATATATATATATATATATATATAATATCATACATATATATATATACATATATAAATACCACTTATATATATGTATATGTATATATATATACTTATATAATGTTAATATATATTTACATATATATATATATCATAAACTATCAATGTAAATATTTATACAATATTTAGACAAGTATACATTTGATATATAAGTATAAATGAATATAGTCAAGATAATATTTGCATATAATCACAACATATCGAATGTATGCATATATACATATGTATAAAAGTATATGCCTCTATGTACACGTATATGTAGGTATATCTATATCGATGCATCCGTATGAGTGTGTCCATTCGCCAACGTACGCATGTATCGATACAAATATACATATGGATATGTGTATATATATATATGTTCTCATTCAATTCACATATATCCATTCATTATCACCATCATATTGATAAGTATTTACATGTAGTAAGTCTATACATATGCATATTCATGTTGTTAGATCCCATTGACATGTATGTGCATATATATACACTTACTCCACGTATGTCCCACTTATCAATATAACCGTAATAGTACAAGAAAGATCTTCAAAGCTCAATTAGATAAACATCACCTAATAATGCATGAAGTAGTAAACAAGACTCTATCAATGCAGACATATCGACTAAGGGTGACTTACCAACTTCCCATAAATTGAATCAACTCAATCATTCTAATGTGGTGTGTGTGTTGGATAGGAAAATTTAGAGGGGGGTGAATCAGTTGTCATAGATTATAACCTTCTATTCAATTACCGAAACTAACACATAAACAAATTAAATGATTAACCATCAAATGCCAATGCACAAACACAATAACACCAGATTTACATGGAAATCATAATGAGGGAAAAACCATGGTGAGGATTAAATCACACTATAGAGAATATCAAAATCAATTACAAAAAGGCTCATTGCCTAAAATAAGGCTCACTGCTTGAGATAAGGCTCACTGCCTACAATAAGGAATCAATGTCCATAGGGATACAACCCGGAGATACAAAAGAAAAAGAAGACTTGTTACAAAGAGACAACAATCCCAATGCAACAAAGGATTCCACCACAATCACTGATCAACTTGTATGAAAGAGTTGACCTTCTGCTCACTGCATCCAAAAATTTAGCATTAAGCTTTGCACTGATCAACCACACACTTAACTCACACACTTTCAGAATAGCATCAAAGTCATGCCTGCTCTTTCACTTATCTTCCTTCTTTTCTTGTGTACATTTTTCATTGCTAGCTCATTCTGTATTTATACTTTCTCTAACCTTGAAAAGATACAAAGTTGACCATCCAACTTCAAATTTAAATTAGGTCACGCCAAACATCCTAGGGTGGAATTAGAATGAGGGTGACCCAAACACATGCTTCACCGGGACCCATAATAGATCCAACATGCTTCATCATCTTCAAAGATAGTGCTTAACACATAGTCGACCAAACCAGTGTAAAACACATAGAATGATTAAGCTCAAAATTTCTAGAAACCAAAAATATCTTCAATGTAATCAGAACATCTTTTCTCTAAACCCACAAGTCAAAAGACTTCATCAAAGAGAAATTTGGACCAACAACATTTCTCCCAGACCTCAGCCAAAACACATAAAACCATAGTTCACAATTGGTGAACACAACTCGATCTTCACAAAGAACCAATAGCCATGAATTTGGATATAGCAACCTTCATCAACCTTGACTAAAATATCTGAACCACACAAACACAAGGGAAAATACTGGAACAACATTTGAATACCTGCAATCTTCCTTTAATACAATTTTCTCAATATCCTCAACATATACATCCAACAACAACTAGTAGATAACCAATTGACCAATTGACATCAATGAAAACACCTTCATTCCTTTCTCTATTCTTGTAATAATCTCCCCCTTTGTCATTAATGGCAACACATGATGTGAAAAACCATCAAAGACACCATACTAGTTCTAGAAATACTTCTCAAGATCTTTCTTTCTACTTCACCCCCCTAGAAGATCATCTTCCTCATTACCTAATTTCTCTTATCAACTTTCTCTCTTTTTCACATGCTTTCTCTCCCCCTTTTACATCAATGGAAAAGGAAAAAAATATGTCCATTGAATTCTACTTTGAGATGAAAAACACATAATGACAACACTTGAAAATACCTGCCCCCCCTAAGAGGTAGCCACCAAAACATTAGTCCAAAAAGATAGAATCATGAATCCACAGGACTGATGCACCTCCAAATGCATCTTAGTTTATGAAAGGAGGGGCATGACTTCTCCCAGAGATACTCAAAAGTATCTTTAGGAAGAGTCTTTGTAAATATATACACAATTTGATCTTTTGTTGGAACATACTCAAGCTTGACTTCATTCTCCATGACCTTCTCTCTCAAGAAATGATACCTGATAGATATATGCTTCATTCTTGAGTGCATCACATGATTCTTTGAAATGTTAATTGCACTTGTATTAGCACAAAAGATATAAATAGGATAATCATATAGCACTGTGATATCCTTTGCTTCATCCATAACACTTGTGTACAACAAGATGCAACAACAATATACTCAACTTCAGTAGTAGATAAAGAGATTGAAGCTTGCTTCTTACTCAGCCATGCCACCAACCTACATCCAAGAAAGAATGCACCACCACTTGTACTCTTTCTTTCATCTATACTTCTGACCCAATCTACATCTGTATAGGAACTAAGTATAAAGTTAGCATCTTTAGGATACCATAATCCATAATCCAGAGTGCCATTCAAATATCTGAATATTATTTTAACTGCAGTAACATGTGTTTCCTTCGGATCTTCTTGAAATCTAGCTACAAGACAAACCACATGCATAATATCTGGTCTAGTAGCAGTCAAATACAATAGTCCACCAATCATAAATCTATACATGCTCTGGTCAACCTTAGGTGAATCATCATCTTTACTCAACTTGCAACCACTCACCATAGGAGTACTTACTAGTTTGGAACCGTCCATCCCAAACTTCCTCAACATCTCTCTCACATACTTAGATTGTGCAATGAAAATTCCTTTCTCTGTTTGATTAATCTATAGCCCAAGAAAGAAATTCATCTCCCCAAATATAGGCATTTCAAATTCTTTTTGCATCTCTTCTGAAAACATCTTGCACATCTTTTCATTTCCTCCAAATATAATGTCATCAACATATACAACTACAATCAATTTTTTTTGATTTTTAGTTTTGAAGTACAAATTACTGTCTGTCGTACCTTTGTTAAATGCTTGCTGACTCAAATACTTATCTAACCTTGCATACCAGGCTCTAGGAGCTTTCTTCAATCCATATAAATATTTCTTCAATCTACACACCATATCCAGTTGTTCTATTAGCTGAAATCCTTCTGGTTGTTCCATGCAAACCTCTTCTTCTAGCTCACCATTCAAAAATGTTGACTTGACATCTAGCTGATAGACTTTGAAATCCTTATAAGCAGCTAATGCCAAGAACATCCTTATAGCTTCCATTCTTGCTACTGGGGAAAAAGTCTCCTGAAAATATATGCTTTCTACTTGTGAGTAGCCTTTACACACAAGCCTTGCTTTGTTTCTGACAACTTTCCCGTTCTCATTCAATTTATTTTTGAATACCCATTTCGATCCAATGATATTTTTGTTTGCCAGTCTTGGGACCAATTCCCAAGTTTGATTCTTCTCAATCTACAAAAGTTCTTCTTTCATTCCTTCCTTCCAATGTTCATCCTTACATGCTTCACTTACTGACTTCAGCTCAATCTTAGATAATAAGCACAAATTTACTTTATCAATAGCCTTGCTTCTGGTTAACACACCTTTTGCCTTGTCACCAATAATCTGATTTTCTAAATGATTCCTCTATACATATTTTGGTGCCCTGGGGAACATCACCATAGCATCTTCTTCTCTTTCCCTCTGTTCATTATGTGTTTTTTGCTCATCTTTATCTTGTTCTTCCATAATTTCTTCTATTCTTGTACAGTCATGCTCATCAGACACATCCAACAATATAAAAATAATTCTTCACTGTTTCATCAACCTTCACATTGGAGCTTTCTGCAATCTTCCCTAGTCTTTTATTGAACATTTGTATGCCTTGTTTTTGGTAGAATATCCAAGAAACATTCCTTCATCACTTCTTGTATCAAACTTTCCCAAAGTTTCCTCATCTCTTCTGATATAGCATTTTCTCTAAAATACCTTGAAATATTTAACTATAGGAATTCTTCCATACCATAGCTCATAGGGAGTCTTTGTACTATTTTCTCTTTCATGAACTCGATTGAATACATATATGATAGTGTGAATAGCTTCTTTCCAGTAAACTTCCGGTAATTTGGCTTCAGTGATCATTGATCTAGCAGCCTCTTGAACTGTTCTATTTTTCCTTTCAATGACTCCATTCTGTTGAGGAGTTCTCAGAGCAGATAACTGTCTCTTTATTCCATGCACTTCACAAAACATATTGAACTCATGGGAGGTGAATTCTTCACCTCTGTCAGATCTCAAGCATTTTATATTCAAATTTACTTCATTTTCAACCATATCCTTGAATGCCTTGAATCTATCTAATGTATCTGATTTCTCTCTTAGAAATGTAACCCATGTATATCTAGAATAATAATCAATTAAAAGCATAAAGTACCTTTCACCAAGTAGAATTCACACTCTCATAGGACCACAAAGATCTATATGAACCAAATCCAGTAATCTAGTAGTAGATTGTTCTCTTGATCTGTAATGATTTCTTGTTTGCTTCCCAAACTGACAATTCTTGTAGATAGCATTTATAGGCTTTGTAATTCTCGATAGATCTCTCATGGCTTGAACAAAACTAATCCTTTCCAGGTTATCAAAATTCATGTGACACATTCTCCCATGCCATAACCAACTATCATTTATCTAAGTCATAAATCATTATCCATCAACACCCTTAAGTTGATAAATATTCCCTTTAGATTTCTTTCCTATAGCAATCAATGTTCCAGATCCTTTCCAGTTCTCACACTTATCATCCTTAAACACAATATCATATCCTTTTCTACACATTTGACCAACACTCAATAGATTATGCCTTAAACCCTTAACATAGTAAACATCGTCAGTATGATGCTTGCCATCAAAACTTACTGAACCTATCCCACAGATTTTAGCACCAGTATCATCTCCAAACATAACTAAACCTCCATCATATTTCTCAAGTTTCACAAACTTACTCTTATCACCAGTCATGTGATGTGTGCAACCACTATCAACTACCCAAAATTTCTTTTCTTGTTTAGCATGCAGGATAGAGATAACCGTACCTTTATTTTTCTCCTTCTCCTTCTCTGGAGGACTTTCCTTTATCTATTTTTCTGAATTAGTAGAAGTAGGTTCATCCTTAATCACCAAGAACAAGCATTCATTGTCATTTGGATCTTCATATTCTGAATCTTCATCTGAAATACTAGCATTCTCATTAACATAGTAATCTATGTTAATCTTCTTTCCTTTCTTTTCTTTCTCATATCTTTGTTTATTCTTTTTAGCTATTTCCGAACACTTTGTAGCATAGTAACCAATTTCTCCACAACTAAAGCACTTAAAGGGAAATTTACCTTCATACTTACTGGAGCCTTTTCTCATTTTTCTTAAAAATTTAACTTCAATTTCATCAAAGTTTTCTTCATCCGGATCTTCAGTTTTTGTAGCTTTAAAGTCAGTCTCTGTTTTGCCTCCAATTCTTAGATTTGGCTTCGTCATCTCATAAGATGTCAAGAATCCTAGCAATAGATCCTTAGTACAAGTATTATAATATATAGTATGCTCAATAGCACTCACCTTTTCACTGTAAGCATTAGGAAGGGCTATGAGAATCTTCTTTACAATCTTGGCTTCATCTATAGTAGCACCAAGAGATCGCGTTCTAGCCACTACCTCATCCAATCTTTGTAAATAAGCTTTAACATTTTCATCTTCAGACATATGTATAAGATCAAACTATGTTTCCAAATTTTGTAATTTTTCCTCTTTTACCCTTTCATCACCATCGTGTGCTCTTTTAGCATCCCAAACTTCCTTGGCTATCTTCAAGTTCTGAACCTTAATCAACTCAGAATGTACCAAACTATTCTTCAAGATGAAATTTTCCTTGTTATTTGCTTCGTGTGCTCTGATCTCTTCAGGTGTACTTAGATCATTAGTAGGAGGAGTGTAGGGATTCTTATAAGCGTTCTCTAGATCTTATTTGCAATACTCTAGATATTCTTCCATCAATACTTTTCAGATACCATAGCTAGTTCCATCAAACCTCGAATAATCAAAGACCATTTTTCTAGCCATCCCTAACCTTCCTCAAGCGTTTAATCTCTTCACCAAGGAACCAATCTCTTATACCAATTGTTGGATAGGACAACTAAGAGGGGGTGGGTGAATCAATTGTCACAAATTATAACCTTCAATTCAATTACCAGAACTAACACATAAATAAATTAAATGATTAACCATCAAATTCCAATGCACAAACACAATAACACCAAATTCACATGGAAAACCCAATGAGGCAAAAACCATGGCGAGGATTAACTCACACTATAGAGAATATCAAAACCAATTACAAAAAGGCTCATTGCCTGAAATAAGGCTCACTGCCTACAATAAGGACTCATTGTCCATAGGGCTACAACCCGAAGATACAAATGAAGACAAAGAAGACTTATTATAGAGAGACAACAATCCCAATGCAACAAAGGGTTCCACTACAATCACTAATCAACTTGCATGAATGATAGAGTTGGCCTTCTACTCATTGCATTTAGAAACTCAGCATTAAGCTTCGCATTGATCAACTGCACACTTAACTCACACACTTTTAGAATAGAATAAAAGTTGCATCTTTTCTTTCACTTATCTTCCTTCTTTTCTTGTGTATAATTTTAATTACTAGCTCATTCTATATAACCTTGAAAAGATACAAAGTCAGCCATCCAAATTCAAATTAAAATTAGGTCGATGCCAAACATCCTAGGGTGGAATTAGAATGAGGGCAACCCAAACACATGCTTCACTGGGACCCATAATAGATCCAACATGCTTCATAATTTTCAAAGATAGTGCTTAACACACGATCGACCAAACCGGTGTAAAAAACAGAACGATTAAGCTCAACACTTCCAGAAACAAAAAAATATCTTCAATGCAATCATAACATCTTTTCTCTAAACCCACAAGTCAAAAGACTTCATCAAAGAGAAATCCAGACCAACAACATTTCTCTCGAGCCTTAGCCAAAACACAAAAAACCATAGTTCACAACTAGTGAACACAACTCAATATTCACAAAGAACCAATAGCCAAGAATCTATATATAGCAACCTTCAACAACCTTGACCAACATATCTGAACCACATGAACACACAGTAAAATACTACAACAACATCTGAATACCTACAATATTCCTTTAATATAATTTTCTCAATATCCTCAACATATACAACCAACAACAACTAGTAGATAACTAGTTGACTAGTTGAAATCAATAACACCTTCATTCCTTTCTCTATTCTTGAAATAGTGTGTATGCTCAGACAATTTAGGTTTATTAGTTACCCGACCAAGACCTTCTCCCGAGTGATACTTCCCCTCCACCTGGAGGAATGGAACATATACCTGTATCCACTAACACATGCACATGGTGGTCAATTGTTCACAACATATGCAGTATACATAAAACATCTCCAAAGTTAGAATAATATTTCAATAACCATCCATTCACATAAATGCAGTACTTTTCCATGAGATAACATCAAATGAGATAAATTCAAATGAGATAACATTCACATGATAACAAGGTTCAAGCACAATTTATTCATCTCCAAAATTCACTTTACATTCATATTTACCCTATATGGTAATAGTAAATAGTAATTGCACAATTGGGGTGTAACACATTCACCCATGGGCAAATGGGTCCTAGGTCCCTAACCCTAGGACACACATTACTCAATGAGAAGTGTTATGTTAAGGCATTAACGAATGTCAGGTTTCCTCTTCGAAAAAAGTAATAAAATAGGCTTGGATTGAAATTAAAGGGGCCAATTAAGGAAAATTAAAATCAATTAATTAAAGGAGCCCTAAATAAGTGTGAAAGTGTAAATATGTACACTTTACAACACCAAAATAGGGCACAATTAAGTTCATTTTAACATTAATTCCAAATTAAGTGTGAAAATGTAAAAGGGATACATTTTTCTACACTACATTTAGCCCCCACTTTAGTGAGAGGATGAGCATGAGTGCAAAATCACACTAAAGTAGATATTCAAAACATATGTATGCAGCAACAACAAGATTACTCAATCACACAACATCAAAGACTAAAAGGAAAGGTAAAAAATAAAAAGGTGGATCAAGCCTCGACTATCCAACATGATGTGGAACACACCTCGGCTGTTTGTCCAAAAGAAAAGGGTGGATGAAGCCTTAACTAGCCAACGCGATGTGGAACACGTCTCGACTATTTGTCCAAAAACATTCACAAGCGAAACACGATGTCCACTACGTAAACAACAACACACACTCACTCCAGGCTAATGGAACCTCAGGCTATCCACTAGATAAGCCCCCATAAAGTGGCTTAGTGAGAAAGTCATACCAGGTCTATACAGGATCTCACTATACTAACCATACCAAAGCTATCCCTCTGATAACTCTGATAGGGTGCCACAAAAAAAAAAAATTTGAGCTTCACAAGGTTAACAAGTTGTATTATGCTAAACACTTATGAACAAAATATAAATAAATTTTGTTCAAAGGGATATTTCTTAGTTAATGTAAGGTACCTTCTTAGGAAACATCATGCCTAATGTCTCCAAGAGAGGACAAGTCACTTAGGATAGAAGAAATATCACGCTCTATGAGGACATCAAACCCAATGACACCACCAAGAAAAAGGCGCATCACAAGAAGAAAGAAAATCACACAATGAAACATACAGAATGCCAAAAATTTCAAAAATAATAATGCCAATGTATGCCCCCCACTTTAAAGAAATTTCTAAAACCATTGTTGTGAGCAATTTACTTTAAATTAGCAAATAATCAATGCTAACAATAAATGAGACATGAGAGCTTATTAGGAAAGCCCTATGCCAAGTCATATGTTTCCAAATGAAGCGATGTCATGAAAAAGGAGATAGAAAAGGGGTTACGCCCAAAATAAAATCCAAAAACACATTAGGGATCTATGGATTCGGGGTGAATATGTTTTTGCTACAATGTGATTGTAGAGCTTGAAAACATCATCATTCCCCAAATACTTACAGAATTGGAGGAATAACACATAGAGAGTGAAAGCAAAGAAAAATACTTTGGGTCAATATGGAAGAGACCTAAATGTCTCGACGCCTTGCATCATCCCCAAAAGAAAAAAACAAGACAAAGAAAAGATAAATGTTTACGACTGTAGACACGTAAAATTAGCATTGTGCACTTAATTAGCATCACATTCATAAATCAAATTCACATTCGTCCATTCATCAGGTAAATCAGGTTCATTTAGTTCAATCTCTAAATATCATCCATTTAAATTGAATAAATTAACTTTATTTAATTTAAGCCTTGCATCATCCTTTTAATTAAATAAACCAAACTTTATTTAATTAAATCTCAAAATTCATATTTCTCCCTCTTGATTTAAATAAATCAAAATATTTAAGTCAAGTGGGTGCTAACCCCTAATCATCATCTAAGTTAAGCTAATCCTGATTAAACTAATCTAACCACTCATCACATCCTCTAGCTTTTCCCACTTGCACCAATAAAGCATTTTAAGTCATTTATAAATTCATCATTTTCTCTCAATAAAGCATCTTTTTGAGAATATTCCTCAAGTTTGAATATGAAGACAAGTTGACTAGTCCCTTCCAACATGGCAATAACTTCTCTCTTACATGTCCCCCACTCAGCATTTAACTCTCAAATTCAAATTTGAATCTCCCCCTCTTTGGCACATTGACCAAAACTTGCACATTCCTCAACCTATCACAATGTGACAAGTGGCTTCATCTCATTGGTCAAATCTTTATCCCACATTGCTCTATTTTGAACACTCTTAGCATTTGAAATTTTATAAATAGAGGGCTTATTCTTCATCTTGGCATCCACAATCCTCATGCAAAGTCACTGTTTTCAATTGAGATATGATTTTGTCCATTTCACTCCAGAATCTTTAGATCTTTCTCCATATCATTGTCATTTGAATCCATCTTCATAGCATTTTCATATCATCAATATCATGGAGCTTAGCAAAGGATTGGGAAAGGGCTTCTTTCCATAGAAGCACCAATCCACTATGGAATAGAATTTGACTCTTGTTTTCTTATGCTTTCACTTAGCTTATTTTGATAACTTACTTTGTTTGCATAGATAACATGATCAATTATTTCATAGGAATGCTATATCTGATTTGCTTGATTTAACTAACGATACTCATGTTTGTTTGTTTTTGAGCCAAATGTAGATTTAGCATCCACATTATGGTGCTAGAAGGAGGACTGTTCATTTTTTTCTGCCATCACTATTTCTATCATTGAGATACTCCTAGTAAACTTATTTCTACATTTTTTTTTAAATTGTTAGTTGTCAAGATGAAAAAAATTGTGGGTTGTCCCGGTAGATTCATATGGCTACTCTTTTGTTTCATTTAAATAGGTGTGCATCCCATTCCATGCCTAAATGATAAGTTTCAAGAACTTTCTTTTACTCAGTTGATTAAGAACGTATCACTACAGAGTCACAGTTTGAAGATACACCTCTGACATTTTTGATTTGTGAATCATTTTTTTCAAATTTTATATCGATCTTATGTGGCAAGTTACTCTTTTATTTCCAAATCTACGGTGCATTCATATATTCTTCGCCTACTTTTGCATTTGGTGATTCATTCATTCAACGCCATCAAATGCCATATTGCTAACACCCTCATTTACCTTCAAGTTCCCTCGGTTTTCTAGGTATGTAAAGATGGGCTTGGTAAGATTAGAGCACCCCTAGCCTTCAAACTAGCTCATATAGTTACTAGTCCAAGACACACTTCAAGATCATTGGAAAGAATGCACACCTTCAACTGGGTTCTTTAGTCAACAACGAAATTCTAAAGGGGATTTTTCTATTTTAAAGGCGTAGTAAGGACAATGGAAATAAGAATGTTGTCAATAAAAACACTATCAAATGGTTACGCCTCCAGTATGCTCATTGATTTTATAGCTACCAAATGCATTTTATCATACGCCCTTTTGCACAGATCCAACTATCATTGCATTCCATGAGATTAACATTTCTTCCAAGTATTCACGCGACCTCTATATGCTTCCATTTTGGCATTGGCTTTTCACTTCCACTAGCATTTGCTTGAAATTTCCTTACGCCTTTTTCATCTATGCCAATCCTGCAACCAATGCATTCCATGAGACGACGTTTCTCAAGGCATATCCTTCAAACAGTTCATACACCTTGTATATGCCCCCCCATAATTTGGTGTTTAGTGGGCGTTTTGTTTAACATCTCTATGTGACTTTGTAATACTCTGTATTTGACATTGTTTGGCATAAGTATCGAAATCTGATGGTCTGTTGATAACAAATTTTTGGATTGCTAAACCACTGAATTTTTATACAACTTAAAGAAATACAGGGGATAGAGCACCAGACAACACTTGTCTTCCAAGGAAGAAAGGGAGGAGTCCATTTGATTACCAGACAACAAAGTATACCTGACAACACTCATCTACACGCATGGGGGGTGAGCTCCTCTAGTCTTGGTGTCCTAATTTTATATTCTTCCAAAGTCTGTCTACTTGCTCAAGCACACTTCCTTCAGTATCAAACGCCTGCTGCCCAAAATGCGACATTAAAGTGCTATTGACATTTTAACATGATAGATGTTGCGCGTATATCTTTTAAGTTCGAAATGATGATGACAGTGGCTGGGTACGTCGGTAGAAAAAGCATTTCGAGCGGCAAATTGAAGTGTTTGAATATTTGAAGGCTACAAGAGTGATCGACATAGCTTGTGTACTCCACCACGTCTCTTGCTACATCTTCTCAAAGCTGGCGATTATAATGAGGTTCCATTTCTTAAACAAAAGCTCATATAGAAAATGCGTTATTCTGGCCATATTAATGAGTAAATCTAGCCAAAAGGTAACTTGTTAATTCAATGAATATGTTCCACATAAATATTTGTGATTGTTGATTCAATTAAGTGTCTTTTGCATCTGTTAGTAACTATCAAATCAAGAAATCTTTGATGTGCAAGAAGAAATCAAGAAAAAAAGAAATATATTGAATGTAGGCACCTTTTTGTTAGATGCAACTTTTGTTGTCTGCTCATATAAAGGAAAAGACCAGCAGAAAGTGCTCCCATAAATGACATCATTCAATGTTTGCCAATGTCTTTATGATATCATCAATGTTGAGAGTCACGTGAGCCAGGCGCTTGGAACAAACATCACCTAAATCTTTATGAGTGAAATCTTATCTGTCATAGAATAAGATTTTGGCACAGGCAGAAAGGTCGCAGTCATAGAATTAAGATTTTGAATTCTCTCGGTTTGTTTCGAAATATATATATCTTACTCTCAAAAGATTTTGTTATTTGATAGCCGATGGAAAGATTTTGTGTTGACAGTGCATTCATGGGCATGTTTGGTAGAAGTTGACAGCTGCAAGATTTTTTGAAAAAGTTGATATAATCTCTCTTAAATGTTTTAAATGCATATTTTCTTCCTTTCTTTAACTTGGTGCAAGGAGAGGTCACTTGTGGTTTTTTAATCTCTTCTTTATTTTATCTATCATTATATGGGGATTGTGTTTTAATTCTTAATGCTACATATTTCAAACGATTCCTTGCAATAAATCTCGTCTCTAAAGGTTTTATTTTGTGATGTTTATAGGTAAAGGTGGACATTAGAATCGAACATTGGAGTTGAGCGAGAACAAAAGAAAGATCGAAATTAAGGATTTGAGCATTGAAACTTGAAAGTCCTAAAGCGTTTTTAAATGCTTCGAGCTTCCGTCGCATGCTTTAATTTTCTGTTTTAGACTAACTCACCTCTTTTAGGCTCTTAAAAAGAACATTTTGATTTTCGTGACAAAGGGGCTTAAAAAGAACTTAGTCAAACTCACTAGTTTTACAATTTCGGATTAACAATCCAATCTTCATCTTTCCTTTGGTGCTTAAAACGAATCAAATCATTGCTTTGAAGGATAAAATGAATGTGTATCTTTATTATTTTGTAATTATTTACACAAAGTAATATCATCAAAAGACGTATGCGCTTCTCTCGCGCCTCACGAAGATCTTGAGAATCAAAAGGATTTTGGTGACATTAAATTGTGTAATTAATTACCCACACACTTCATTTTGGGAACTAAAATTGAACAAAACACTTAGCGAGTGTGAGTAAACCTATTGCATGCGTTCTCCCTTTGTTTCTAAATGAAGGTTGATCGAACTATGAATATGTTTGCTCATTTTTGTTTATCTTAGAGGGCCTACCTTGGGGAAAAATTACTCACCCAAGGGAACGACTCAACTGGTAACACTCTGAACCCGAGAGTATTTCCAGTCGGGATATAAATGTGGATATTGGAGTAAACGCCAATATCACACAGTTGGCTCTGACGAGATGGATCTAAAAAGGGACTCTCGCCGTATGGGTCAATCTCCATGAACGAAAAGTCCAAACTAAAACCCTTGTTTGTAGTGGCCTATTAATCCATTCAACGAGTTTATCAAAGTGGTGCATTGGAACTTAGATTCCAAGAAGTTACTTGCCATGTCCGATCTTGGTTAAAGTATAGAGGTTAAGACTTCATTCTTAACATACCTTTATACTTTTTGTTGCATAAAAATCATCTCTTCTTCTATGAAGGGCATGAGGCAAGCCCACCAAGAAAAACGTACCAATTGAGCTAGGATGTTATATTGCTTATGAGTCAGTTTGAAAACACAGTGCTTTGATCGAAAACATTGGAAAACCAACATTCAACATGAGCATCAAATCTCAAACCCTTTAGGAGAAGCAAATATCCTTGAAAAAATTCACATGTTATTGCTTTCCCTTGGGATTTGTATCCTTAGAGGCTTCTAAACATTTGGATTTCATCTCAATTTTCTCCTAGTAAAGTCAACTTTAGGTAATCTTTGTCTTGATTTCCTTGATTTCCACATAATGCACTTTGTGGGATGAAAGAAAATTAGGAGATTGGACATCTAGTTTCAAAAGCTAATCAAGAAGTGTTTTGTGGTAAAAAAGAATCCATTAAAGCAAAGATTCAATCAATTGGACCCCACACATATGCTTGGCATCTTTTGGTCATATGGTTTTCATGCAAACATTGGTCTTTTGATTTTGAATTACTCTTAGAGAAAGGCATGTTCTTCACTATCTTGGTCTCATAAACAAGTCCTTCCTAGGTTCATTTAGGATCAAATCAAACACTTCATCCACCCCAAAAATTTATCATCCTCATCCCCCAAACAACTTTAGAGCTTTGGAAACATCATTCTAGACTTGGGTAAATCATCAAAATTAAAATCACCTTGTTAGGAGTATGGGAATGCATCCTTTTTCATACCTCTAGTTAAATTAGCACCCCTTTGAACAAGTTCATCCTAAGATCACATCCAACATCTTAGGGTTTACAAGTTCATTATCCAATCAAACCAATCAAAATCAAATCCTAAAGTCTAGCATTGATCCAAAGTTCCTAAACGTTCAACACCCATATCATTCACCCCTTTCATCCTTCATCTCGTCATTGGTCCTAAACACCTTATAGGTTACTTTTACAATAAGGTCGAAACACAAGAGGAACATGGAATATATACTTGATCCATACATCATGAGTAATCCAAGTCAACCAAACTATCAAAGCCTTACAATGCCAATTGATTTTCAAAACTCACATTTATACAATCCATACATGGGATCATTATCTCCTACAAACCTCAATGGTACAACAAATGCGAGTCTACCCAATCTAAATCTTGGAACACCTTTTCCGATGGTAGACTTAAATCAAAGTTCAAACTCACAAGTCTATCCACCAAACAATCAATGCATGAGTCTTCAAACGACTAACATCATCCCACCAAATCCATACATGCCAAATGTGAATGTACCAAGTACATCTTTACAAAACATGAAAATTTTGAATCCAAACTTGGTAAACTTTGGGATGGATATGTTTGCAAATCACACAAATGTTGTTCAAAGTCCAAACACAATGATAACGACTCCATGTATTAATCCAAGTCAAGGTAACACCATGCAAAATCAAAGTTACCTAAAACAAGGCAATGTGATTCCCAACATCAACAATGTTCAATTTCAACCTATCATGCCAAATTTGAACATCATCCCAAATTAGAACATTGTCCAAAATCAATTTGTCCATGATCCCATTCAAAAACCACAAGTATGCATCCCAAACCTACTTTAACAAAAACCATATCAAGGGAGTCAAGATCGAAATCAAGATCAAATTTGGTGAGACCAAATTGCTACACTTACCAGAATAGTTGAGTCATTGCGCCAAGAGACATCTCCACCACCATTACCCATATCTACATCATTCCTTGGTTTAGGGATTCCCCCTTTACCTAGCACCAATCACTCCATCCAAATCAATCCACCTAACACAAATCAAGCCATCACATCAAATCCTTTGAATATACCATCGAAATCGCACCAACAGATGGTACCTAATGAAATGACAACATCAATCCTGACAAATCAAAATATGGTATCCCAAAGACCTATCACCTCGGTCATTCCGACCATTCCTATCACCTCGATCAATCCCATCATATCTCAAACCCTCACGATCACTCCAAACGTATCTCAATGACTTGTCACTACATCCAGCATAATTCCAAATCCACCATCACTACCACCAAAACCAAACGTAGCTAGACAATATAACATTGCGCTAAAAGCTCACCAAGCTTACCAAAAGGCCATCCAATAATATCTAGCCACACAACAAGAAACCCAAGCTCAACAAGTGCAACAAGCCTCTCAAGCTGCCCAAGCCTCTCAAGCTACCCAACAAACACACGCACAAACACAAAAAATGATAACTATTGGGGATAACAATGAACATTCAACCACTAGTGATAGCATTGACAATCTCCCCACCACAATTGCTGAAAGCAATGATCAAGATCTATCCATCAAAGAGCACATTGAAGATGTTTCTATCTCGTCCGAAGATCGAATCAACATAGGTCAAGAGTCACTTTTCAATCATGATCAAAATCCACCAACAATACTCAACAATGATCCAATTCAAGAAATGTCAACATCACTTGACCCTATGGTTGAAGACATTCACAAACTCTTTGCCACAATTGTTGAAAACAATATTCACGATCTCTCAATTAAGGAGCACATTAAAGATGTTTCTACCCCATCTGATGATCAACTCACCATACATCAAGAGCCACTTTTTAGTAATCTAGTTCAAGGAGTGTTAGAATTATTTGATCCTATTGACACAATCCATGACCCATCAACCAATGATCATATTGAAAATGTCTCTACATCGCCTTATGAGTTAGAGGACATATCTCAAAAATTTATTCCAAAGAATGATCAACATATTTCACCAAAGTCTAGTAATGGTCCTTTCCAAGACATATTGACATCCTTCGACCTCATGGTTGCAGATATTGAAGGAATATTCAACTCAATATTTGATCCAAGTCCACTAAAAAATCAAGAGGATATTGAGCCATTCCCCATGCCTAATGATGACATCCAAGAACCCTTTGTAAGCAATCCATCCTTTGAAACTGACCCATGTCAAGAACTTGATCCAAAGCATGTTGAAAGCAACTCCGAAATCATTCAAAATCAAGAATTTGTATCTCCAAGATACTACAATGATCTAATGGACACTATCTTATGTATACAAGGTGATCATATACATATAACACATAATCCTCAATCTACCCATGAGATGCTTTCTTTGGATGGACACATAGATGATCTTCCTTTAGAACATGATTCCTTTACTCCTGAAATTATTACACAAAAAGAGCAGGTCATCAATTCCTACAGTCAAACGGAGTTGTCAATGGCAACATTAGATATATCCCAAATTCAGACCAAGGACATCATGAATAAAGATATGCAACATTATCCACTCAAGGAAATAGGTATGATAGAATAGGATATTCCAGAGTCAGCAGTGCAACAAATTCCAATAACATCATCTACAGTGGTCATTTATCAGAGCATGCTTACTGAACAAGACATCTCAAAACAAGCAGAATCAAGGAACGAAGGTGCCACTAGCACTATACTGGGGGCAACTATGTCTCAAGCAAACGTCAACATAGGGAGCACGAAGAGTCCTTATGATGAAACTAATGTCAATACTACAACCAGTTACATCACGAATCTTCATCCACCCATCACCCCATCCACAAATTGGGACCAACATCAAAAGAAAGAATTGAATCAAAGTACAAAGAATGTTATCAAAGAAAAAGAAACTAGAAAGCATAATGGACAAATAAAATACATATGGATACCAAAAAATACAAAGAAATATTATCCCTATCAAACTCCATCAGTCAAAGAAACTATGGGGAAAAATAAAAAAGGGAAAAGTATCCATCAAAGATGTCGCCAAAAGCAAAAGTAGGCTTTTCAAGCGACGTACAAAGTATATCAAATAGTTGGTCCTAATTCAACACACACTTTCGTATCCACCCATCATTGCTCATCTTCCCAAGTTTGGAGAGTAAAAGGTTCCAAAATGTCAACCAATCCATCTCTTATCCCTAAAAAACCTCCATGCATGATATCCAATTCTCAAATTGACCATGTATTGGCAACGAACCTTCATCATAAGGATTCTGAAGGCACTCTATCGCGATGTGTGCCCACAGACAGAGTTAAACCCGATATCAATAAAGTAGATGAAGAATCCAAAAAGTTGCATTCAAGTGCACGTATCTTAGCAAAGCAACTTCTTCAAGCAGGCTATCAATGGCACATTATGACAGGGGCATCTACATTAGCAACACCTGGTGATTCAACATGAGCTTAAAATATTTCAAAGAAAAATACAAAAAGAAAAGAAAAGAGCTTAAATAGTAAAGAAAAAAAAATCGTCCTCTAGTGAAAACCACATGGGCGGTGCTTTGGGAAAGACCATGATGAAAACCTGGAAAACAGGCATCATGTGTAGAATGGAGCATCTATGTGCACTAGTTCAGGTGAAAGCATCTCATCCCATCTGTAAGAAATCCAACATTCCATCCATAATATCCATAATAAATCCAGTTATCCATGAACCATATATCCAATCCATTTTTATCCATCTATGTCGATCATCCAAGTTATCTTGATCTTGATGAAAAAAATTGGTGCACACTTTACACTTGCTTACGGTAAAACATCTTAACATGGGTCATTTTCATTGATCCTATCCTATCCTATCCAACGTTATCTGAGCCATGAAACATTATCCAAATGAGCATTCTTTATTTGAACACTATATCTTATCACAAGATAATCCTTGGCATCCTTTGCGTGCTTACCACATCCATCCATCCATACACTTATCCGAGCATCCACACATCGCATTCCATACATTGCTAGACACTGGGCGCAAATATTTAGATCTCGTTTCAGGAACAAATCTTGATCTATATCCTTGAACTTATGTGGTGATCCGAACATTGGCAAACATGAAATCAAATTGGTCAAAGCATTTGGGAATCAAAATTCCAAATCACTAGCCCATGGGATGTCTTGATGAGCAAACATTCCTTATCACACTTCATCTTTCATCGAACACCAATCCAAACAATCATTATCAGTTGCATCTAACGCATGCATCAACGTCACATCCAATCATTTGAAACATCTTTTGTTCCAAATCAAGCTTCATCAATCATGATCAATCAAATCCAATTAAAACATCATCATCTCAGGATATCCTTGTGTTGTTAAACACTATCCTTGCATTGTTGTGCATCCTCAACAATGTTATCATCATCAATCTGTCATCATCTTGGGATATCCATCACAATCCTTTTGTTTCTTAACACTATCCTTGCATTGTTGTGTATCCTCAACAATATTATCATCATCAATTCATCAATCAGATCAATCAACCCTAGCTTTGTTTTAAAAAAAATCCCCAAACAAAGCACTGATATAATCACATATCCATATCCAAATCGTCAAAATCATGCGAAAATCCAAAAACATCCAAAACATATCAAAAAATCCAAAAACACTCAAAAAAATAGAAGACATCAAAAACATGGAATCCGAATTACGTCGTCTCTGAGATTAAACATAGGCAAGGCTAATCTTTGATCAGCCCCCGAGACACAAAACCCAAAAAAATTCAAAAAAAACAAAATCCAAAAACATTCAAAAGACATCAAAATCCAAAAACATTCATAAAATCTCAGAAAACCCCAAAAACATTGGAAAATCCAAAAATCCAAAAAAAGAAACAAAAATCCAAAACAACCTCAAAACATTTCAAAAATGTCAAAACATCCAAATATTTGAAAATCCATCCGTCCCATTTGCTTTCACCCGTGATAATCAATCATCCATAATAAATGATCATCACCTTCATCCTTTGGCAAAACAAACAAAAACAACCACAACAATTGGCAAAAGCAAACTTCAAATGTAAAATCAAAATCGAAACAACAAACCTTTAAAACAAAATCAAACTCTTGATCATTTTCAAACATGTCAGTCAACCTTATATCAACAACCTATCAATAAACTTATCAAACCATCATCATCCTATACAATGCATGTCCTAGGATATATCATTCGACAATGGGCATCATTTTGGATATTACTTTGGATTCTTATCCTATCAAAACAAATCCTTTGGCTAGAGGTATGAAGAACATTAGCTTGTTTGCGTGCTTGATCTTTTCTTTTGATTTATCTTATTGTGCTCATTCCAAGGACCTCTCGATGATATCGAACAAAGGATTTAGAGATAGGAATGGGCAACGATCATTATCCTTTGTCGCTATGCTTGTTGGACGCTCTTGTAATATAACTTGGCGAATACTTGCTTTGTTAGGTACGTCCTAGCAAGGTTTTCGTATGTCAAGTGTGAACAAGAATACTCCTATCTATTTGTCGAGTCAAAGTCCATCGCACTAGGTACAACGCCATCCTGGTTCTTTATACCTTGATGCATCGTGCTTATGTGTGTTATCAAACATAAGGTAAGTAGCCCTTTTAAAGTCCCAATCCTTGATAAGCAAATCATCATCTATCTATCTATCATCATCATCCCTAATAAAGTCTCGTTAGATCATGGACTTGTTGGATCCTCTTGTCATCATCTTATTTCTTCTTTCTTCTCTCTCGCGCTAACATAACATCACCAATGCATCCATCATGCATCCATCTTGCATCCACAAACTGTCAGCATACCACATATCATTCATATCATACATAATAGGAAACACCAATCATTTCATATGCATTACATTTGCATCATCATCATAATATAGATCTATTAGTCTAAGCATCTCATAAAAATCATACATTTGCATAAAATATCTACTGCATAATCATATAGGCATCATCGCATCATCCATCTCACAGGCATCATATCATCATTTAAGTTGTTTAGGATGATATAGATTGGTTATTCTAAACATCTTAAAATCATCTCATTTGCATCATCATCACAACCATCCATATGTCCATCTTGAACCTCTTTATCCTGAGATCGACCCTCAAATCGAATCTTTTTGCTCGATCTCTCGAGGGGGAAATGTACCAGTGTACTTCTTTCTGCTGGGGCATCCAAAAAATCAATTTTTTTTTGAATTTTGATTGTGACAAGTTTATTCTTTGAACCAATGCAACAAGTACATTGCTTCAAAGAGGGGAAAAATGTAGACACGTGAAATTGACATCATGCATATTTAACTAATCATATTCACTCGTCAATTAAATAAACCAAGGTATTTAAATTGAATAAATTAATTTTATTTAATTTAAGCTTATCATCATCCTTTTAATTAAATAAATCAAACCTTTATTTAATTAAATCTGAAATCACCTTTCATCTCCCTTTGATTTAATTTAAATCCCTAAATCTAAGTCAAATGGGTCAAAGCATCTAATCATCTAAGTTAATCAAACTATGATTAATCTAATCTAATCACCCATCACATCCTCTAGCTTTTCCCACTTGCAATTCATCATTTTCCATCAACATGGCATCTTTGAGGAATATTCCCTCAAATTTAAATTCAAAAATCAAGTTGACATGTACATCCAACAAAGCATTTATGGGTTCTTACATGGCTCTTACATGTCTCTTGCAAAGGTCAAACTTAGCATTTAACTCTCAAATTCAAATTTGAATTTCCCCCTCTTTGGCACATTGACCAAAACTTGCACATTCCTCAACCTCTCACAAGTTGACAAGTGGCTTCA
Organism: Sequoia sempervirens; assembly: GCA_007258455.2. Lineage (NCBI taxonomy): Eukaryota > Viridiplantae > Streptophyta > Pinopsida > Cupressales > Cupressaceae > Sequoia > Sequoia sempervirens. Next base: position 304,276,250 of record VDFB02373365.1, on the reverse strand, counting down.
TCTCATTGGTCAAATCTTTGTCCCACATTCATCCATTGGGCTTCTTCTCTCATCAAAATATTCTATAAATGGAAGGCTTATTCTTCATCTTAGCATCTACAACCTCATGCAAAGTCACTCTCTTCAATTGAGAATTGATTTTGTCCATCTCATTTTATCTTCAAAGCATTGCATCATTTGAGTTTAGCAAGGATTGGGAAAGGGTCATTTGCACAATAGAAACCAATCCAACATGGGATAGGTATTCAATATGTATTTCATGCTTTTAATTAGCTTATTTTGCTATATTGTTCATAGTATCAAGCATGTTGAATTATTCCATAGGGATATCACTCCATTTGTTTGTTTTAAATTCATCTCATGACAAATGTGGTAGAATAATTTAGACATGCAGATTTTGTGGCATGCAAATGATAATGCAATGCATGTGAAATGGATGAGATGGATGATTATGATATGCTATGATTATGAGATGCATGCATGCTAATGATTTGTGGATGCAGGATCAATGACGATGATGATGGTGATGGTGATGAACTGTCATAGTACCTTGTTAGTGCGATGAGCAAGAAGAGAATGAAAGAGAGGAAGTCATTTCAATGAGATACCAAATGATGAAAATGCAAATGATGATGATGATGATTACTTGCCAAGGAATTAGGTATGTATGGAGGGTGTTTTGGACAACTTGTTGACTATTGCATTGATAGGTTTACCTTTCCGTGTTTTGGTCCGAGGTGTTTGAAACTTCTAAAGTACATCCTAGCAAGGTTTCCATATGTCAGGTGTGAACAAGGATACTCCTATCTGTTTTTCAAGTCAAAGTCCATCACACTGGGTACCACATCATCTTGGTTTTCTATACCTTGATGCATCGTACCACGTGTGTTATCAAACATAAGGAAATCGACCCTTTGAAAATCCTAATTCCTCGACAAGTAATCATCATCATCATCATTTTCATTTTCATCATTTGGTATCTCGTTGAAATGAATTCTTCTCTTTCATTCTCTTCTTGCCATCGCACTAACAAGGTACTATGATAGTTCATCACCATCACCATCATCATTGTCATTGATCCTGCATCCACAAATCATTAGAATATTGCATCAACATAACATATAGGGAACATATGCATTGCATTTCCACCATATTATAAAAGTGCATCCATTTTATTACATTGCATCCATTCCTTGCATCACATTACATCTATCACATAACATTTGCATAAGCATTTCATAATCATTTCACCATTATCACATACTGCATAATCATACACAATAGGTATATAAGAATTATAAATAATTAATTTGCATACATACTTGCATAACATCATAACATCATCTCACACATAACGTTCATGTTACATTATGCATCATCATACCACTTTGCATAGACATATCATTGCATCATATTAAATGTATCGCATACATTACATAATCATTTAATATGTTTAGGATAATAATATTTGTTATTCTAAGCATCTTAAAAAACCATCTCATTTGCATTACATAAAACCATCTCATTTGCATCATATCACGACCATCGCATTACATCATCCATTTCATCTCATAAATAGCATCATAAATCATTCATTACATAAATCATTACACACATTATAAGCATAAATAGAAAAAAATTCATCACATGCAAAGCGTACATCCATCCATAATCATTTCATATATAAGCAGGATTCACATATCATTTCGAACATACACCATACACCATAGATCATATACCATATCATTTTGCATATTACATTTCATATCACATATCACATCACCATTTGCATCAACATAAATAGATTATCATATAGACAACATCATTGCACTTCACATAAATACATTTGCATATCATAGGTTAACATAATATATATTTGTTAGTCATAATCATAATGCATACATCATCAGAAATAAATACATCATATAACATCATATAGCATCATATAAGCATCATATAACATCATTGCACAACATATAAGAGTAGAATCATCCATGCATAAATAAATGGTACACATCGCATCACATCAAAATCATCATCGGCTCATATGTATATATCATCAATAATGTAACTGTCATAGTACAAATAAATCAGATCACTGTACATGTATGTCAATCAGTACAAAAGGCCCATTGGGCTATCAAAAAGGAGCCCATAAGGCACAAAAGGTATGATATCATCTCGATCAAGCTTTGTCCCCATGTATGCTGCCCTCGCCCTCGCCCCTGTCACCGTGACCCTCTGCTGGTCCTCTCTGAGTACTCTGGGACCCATCCTGCTCTGGGTACGACCTCATGATAGTGCCTCCGATAGTACTCGGCCTCTCGGACGACATCCCTGTATGACCGAATGGACACTGTACCCTGGGAAGAGGAGGCTGCCATGCTCTCTAGCTATTGTCTCTTGCCTAGCTCTGTGGCTTCCTGTAACTCTGCAGCCTGTCTTTGCTGTACGACCTGATCCCTCTCAGCTCTGAGCTACTCTCTCTCGACTGTCACAGTCTAGACCTGAGCCTATAACTGTGCAATCAATGCATCCTGAGGATCCACCTGCACCGCTGGCTGTGCTCGTGGCTGTACCTGAGGCTGTACCTAAGGCTGATCCTCAACCTAGGGTGGTACACCTGGTGGCACCTGCTGCTGGTTTGGCATTGGTACATCTCCCTGCCCTGGCTGAACTGGGGGCACAACCAATTGATCCTTTCGTGCATCCCCCCTTTGTCCTCGTTCTCCCCCTCTGCCTCTAACTCTCCGCTGATCAAGGACTGCACCTAGAATAGTCAATCAAAGCGGAGGTCAGAACCAATCCCTATAGGCCTGTGTCGTGCCTAGATCTGCAAGCCCCTGATCATAAGCCCACGACCGAGCCACTAACTACCTGAAATTGTCGACCACCTCTGAAGTAGGAATATACCACCCCCATGAAACCTGTGTCATGTTGTGGGCGAAGACAACTATGTAGTCATCATCAGGGCGATCCTGGGGTTCACCGAACTGACGCTGCACGCACCCGAGCATTTACCTCTCAATCATGGTGTGCTCTCGCCCCTACATAAAATGGCCCTAGCGGGCATAGAATGACTGATCAGCATCGTCGGCCCATCCAGGTCGACCAAGGTATGGTTGCGACGTAAAAACCTGCATCTCGTCCAAGACCCTCCTCCAGTAGGGGATCCCGTGCTCACCGATGTGAGTAAAGGACACACCACCTCTGTAACGCCACACGAGGGGATCGTCTGGCACCATCAGAACTGAAAAAACGCGTGGACGTAGCACAACAATGTGCTCCCATCCCCAGATGTGAAGAAGTGTCACCCCTACTCCGAGTGCTCTACCGTCCATGTTCACATACTCATGCAGATCTCTGTATAAAGAAGTTAGAAGCACCGACCCCCAACCAAACAAAACTGGCCTGTCTTGAACCATACACTCCCAACAATATCCCCAGCCGAGACTAAGGTATCACCCTCGTCTGTCAGGGGCAACGAGACTTGAAATAATAGATGCAACAACTAGGTAGAAGGGAGGTGCTAGGATCCTATGCCACTCGAGCTCTATCTACCCCTCACAAAAAATGATGTCCTCTGTGGCAAGCATCATGCCCCTCATCCATATCAAAAATGGCCTGTCGGCCATGAATCGACAACCTCAAAATATCCAAAAGTCCTCTAAGGTGACGGTGGCCTCGCGAGTGGGAAGATGAAATGAAGAAGTCTCGCTGTGCCATCTCTCGGCCAAAGTTGAAAGCATCCCTAGGTGAGTGCGAATGGGTGTTGCGTAAGCAATATACCATAACCCCGCGATCTGGAGTCGATCCTTATCCCTATCGCTCAAGTGCCGCAAATAGCCAAACAAGTCCTGCGACTTGTGCTCTCGAGAGTAGAGCTCCCTCGCCGCGTCTTGCATCAAGGAAGGTCACCATGTTAAATTTTTTGAAAAATTCTTTGCCGGGCGTTCAAAAAACCTTTCTAGTGGTGCAATTCGTGAAGGTGTCACAGTTTGATTTCTAATCAAACTCCGACACTAGGGCATAAAATACCAAAATGGCACCATCGTGATGCACTTTTCCTTCCAGTGACGCACTTTGATCAAATCCAGCACTGCTGCGTCATAGTTTCCAAACCAACCTGCCAGCCCCGAGCTCAACGTCGCAGTTTGGAGTCCATTTTCAAACTCCAAACTGCACTGCCGCGGTGCTATTTGACACTGAGTGGCGCAGTTTCATTTCTGAGCGGCGCTATATAGTGCCACTACAGAAAGACCGACATTGAAAGCATTAAATGAAGGCTAGAAATGAAAAACGAAGCTCAAGTAAGGATCACTTACCGGTGCCCCGATGCCAGGTGGCCGCTGGTACGTTCGAACTTGATCAGAAATGTGCAGGGGAAGCTATCGTTGTGCCATATCGTCAGGAGGTTAGAGCTCAAATCTCGAGGTTGCAAATGGAAGTGTGTGAAAATGACTTGAAAGTGACCCCTCGGGCCCCTTTTAAGCTTGAAAATTAGGGTTTTTTCACCCTAATTGGCTGTCCTGCTAGGGTTTTGGACCCCCGAACCTATTTTTGTCTAGTTGAGGCCTGTTTTACATCATTTTATTGTGTTTAGACATGTTTTTGGCCTCTTGGAGCCCTTTCAGACCCGTTGGGCACTTTGTCCTCTTTTTTTCGCGAGATCACCCAAAAATTGAAATTTTCGTCCAATCTCTCAAGGAGGCATTATATTGGCATGTTTCCTCTCGCTAGGTAGTAGTGGGTCAAGATTTTTGAATGGAAATTTTTTTTCAACTTTGATCGAGATCATTTATTCTTTGAACCAACGCAACAAGTGCATTGCTTCAAAGAGGGGAAAAATGTAGACACGTTAAATATACCAATTGAAATTGTGCATATGATCCTGACTACTAACATCGTTTCATCTTGAATCATCCCTCGGTCTAACAATTTAATCAAATCCCCTTATCTGATTAAAATTCATCAATATTCCTCTCTCAATTAAATAAATCATTTTATCTAATTAAGTCACTCTTTTTTGTTAATTAAATCAATCAATCCAATCTAATTATCCCTATTTAATTAAATAATCAATTTTATTTGATTAAATCTCTAAAGTCTATCCATTAAATAAAATAAATTAAAACCTTATTTGATTTAATCTAACACCATCTCTTTTAATTAAATAAATCAAAATCCTTATTTAATTATTCTCTTATCACATTCTTCTCATTATTTGATTTAAATTAATCCTAAAATCTAAGTCAAATAAGTCACATCATCTAATCTCTTATTAAATTAATTAACCCTTGACTAATTTAATCTCTTGTCATGTCCCATCCTCTAGATTTTGCAAGTTGCACATGAAAATAGATTTAATTCATTTATTAAATCTCTATTTTCCTCACAAGGCATCTTTTGGAATATTCTCCAAGTTTGAATTCAAAAATTCCAAGTCAACATGTACATCCAACAAGGCAACAACTCCATTTTACATGTCCTTTGCCTTGAGCCAAGTGGCATTTATTGCATTTTCCCTTCCCTCTTGCAAGTCATTTCAACAAATTTGAAATTCAAAAATATGCATTTATTGGCACAATCCTTATGCAAAGTCACTCTCTTCAATTGAGATATGATTTTGTCCATTTCACTCCACAATCTTTAGATATTTCTCCATATCATTGTCATTTGAATCCATCTTCATAGCATTTTCATATCATCAATATCATGGAGCTTAGCAAAGGATTGGGAAAGGGCTTCTTTCCATAGAAGCACCAATCCACTATGGAAAATTCCTCGGCAAGTAATCATCAGCATCATCATTTGAATTTTCATCATTTGGTATCTCATTGAAATGAATTCTTCTCTTTCATTCTCTTCTTGCTCATCGCACTAACAAGGTACTATGACAGTTCATCACCATCACCATCATCATCGTCATTGATCCTGCATCCACAAATCATTAGGATGCATGCATCTCATAATCATATCATATCATAATCATCCATCTCATCCATCTCACATGCATTGCATTATCATTTGCATCACCATCATAACCATCCATACGTCCACTTGAACCTCTTTATCGCGAGATCGACCCTCAAATTGAATCTTTTTGCTCGATCTCTCGATGGGACAATGTACTAGTGTACTTTTCGCTGGGGCATAAAAAAAAGAAGATTTTTTTTGATTTTTGATCATGACAAGTTTATTCTTTGAACCAATGCAGCAAGTACATTGCTTCAAAGAGGGGCAAAATGTAGACATGTAAAATTAGCATTGTGCACTTAATTAGCATCACATTCATAAATCAAATTCACATTCGTCCATTCATTGGGTAAATCAGGTTCATTTAGTTCAATCTCTAAATATCATCCATTTAAATTGAATAAATTAACTTTATTTAATTTAATCCTTGCATCATCCTTTTAATTAAATAAACCAAACTTTATTTAATTCAATCTCAAAATTCATATTTCTCCCTCTTGATTTAAATAAATCAAAATATTTAAGTTAAATGGGTCAAAACCCCTAATCATCATCTAAGTTAAGCTAATCATGATTAAACTAATCTAACCACCCATCACATCCTCTAGCTTTTCCCACTTGCATCAATAAAGCATTTTAATTCATTTATAAATTCATCATTTTCTCTCAACAAAGCATCTTTTTGAGAATATTCCTCAAGTTTGAATATGAAGACAAGTTGACTTGTCCCTTCCAACATGGAAATAACTTCTCTCTTACATGTCCCCCACTCAACATTTAACTCTCAAATTCAAATTTGAATCTCCCCCTCTTTGGCACATTGACCAAAACTTGCACATTCCTCAGCCTATCACAATGTGACAAGTGGCTTCATCTCATTGGTCAAATCTTTATCCCACATTGCTCTATTTTGAACACTCTTAGCATTTGAAATTTTATAAATAGAGGGCTTATTCTTCATCTTGGCATCCACAATCCTCATGCAAAGTCACTCTTTTCAATTGAGATATGATTTTGTCCATTTCACTCCACAATATTTATATCTTTCTCCATATCATTGTCATTTGAATCCATCTTCATAGCATTTTCATATCATCAATATCATGGAGCTTAGCAAAGGATTGGGAAAGGGCTTCTTTCCATAGAAGCACCAATCCACTATGGAATATAATTTGACTCTTGTTTTCTTATGCTTTCACTTAGCTTATTTTGATAACTTACTTTGTTTGCATAGATAACATGATCAATTATTTCATAGGGATGCTATATCTAATTTGCTTGATTTAACAAACGGTACTCATGTTTGTTTGTTTTTGAGCCAAATGCAAATTTAGCATCCACAACGACATATAGAAGAATGCAGGTAAAAATAGAGGAATGCACATGAGAGATAAATCAAACATAACATGGGGAGATCACATTACACACATGATTATTATTTGATAGATTTTTTTCCAAAAATCCCATAGTTTGTTGGAAAGCACCTATTTTTAGGCTTTTAGCCATAACAACAAGGAAGTGAACTATTTGATAAAATGCTTTGGTAGACATGTATGGAAAATGTGGTAGCATAGAAAAGGTGGTGAGCTGTTTGAAAAAATGCCTCAAATAAATTGGGTCTCATGGTGATGGATATCACCATGAGACCACATTTCTTTGAGGCATTCCATGAGACCACATTTCTTTGAGGCATTTTTTCAAACAACTCATTGCCTTGTCTATGCTATTGCTTACTATCATTCTTTCATATATTTCTTCCAAGCATCCATAGCATAGAAAAGGCAGTGAACTATTTGAAAAGATGCCTCAATAAAAAGTGCTCATGGAATGCCATAACAAGAAAATGCAATTGGTAGCTGCCCCTAGTTATTACTTATGCTATGTGAAGTAATCACATCACTACTTATGTTGACTTTCTAAACAACTATATTCTAGTTGAAATTTTGTCATCTATCAACATGTAGTTATTAGTTATGGAATTTGAAGTAATGCTTTGAGTTTGAAAGATGTGCAATGCAATGTAATCAACGATATGAATATAAGCTACACAAATCTATTAAGTACAATTCATTAGTTAAAATATTTATTCTATTACGTGCATGAAGGTTTGTTTAACTCCACTGGCACTAGGAGGTGTTCCCACGAAACCTTCAATATTAGCTTATTCAACATCCAAAATTAGATATTAGAATACCGTTCATATAACAATGCTATTAACATGTAATAAATTTATAATTGTTTACTAGTTACATACCTCAATGGTAGATGCAGTGAAGTAATAAGCAGGTGTAGTGTTGGTGTATCTAGTATCAACAATATGACCCTAAAATTTTATTACAATAAAAAAAATAGTTAATCTTGCATTTAAAAAATGAAATTTAATAAATTAAATTCAATGAACATGCTAAATTTACCTCAGTATCGATGCCATAAGCCTCATTCAAAATGTCAGCTGCGCTCGCCATCTCCATAGCTGCAGACATATCCTATGTAGTAGCCTCCTTAGTGTTGGTGGGGTCATATGTACAAGTCGCCCCACAAACCTGACACGAATGGGGGAAAAGCCTACCACTTGAAGACTCCCCTCGATGGTGTTGTACTATAGGACTGGAATGTTGGATGACACTTTGGGTCAAAGAGGTGATAGCCATAAAATTTTCTACCTCAACACTCTCCTTCGCGATGAAAGGGATAACAATGTTCTCATGATCCGGCCTAGTGAGATCTCATTTCGCTTGTCGCCTAGGATCCTGTTGTGCATCGGGTCTATCTTGAGCTGACCCCCCATCTCTCCCCTGGAAGTCCCTCATATCAAAATAATTTGATATTTTGTTCAGGATGAACTCATAGTATAGTTTCCTCAGGAAATATTGTGGGACTTCACAATTGTTGCGTGGTGGGTAATTAAAAACCATGTACCACCTATCCCCAAAAAAGTTCCTAATCCCTTGGTGGTGGAACCAATGGATCAGAAACCTCTTCACATTGAGGTCAAGATTTTGATTTGTGCATGGGTTAGTGAATAATGAGCACAAATCTAATGTAATCTTTTCATCTTTTACTTCTTTATATGATAATTTATTCTAGTAAAAATTCCTAGCCGCTTGCCTCCTATCTTGCCATCCACTTAATTGTTTGTTGATTGCATCTACATGTTTTAACATTTCTTTAAGTGAATTTGAAAGTTTTCTTCTCTCCATGGTTGAACCTGTTGGATCGTTCAAACTCGTGATTAACTCCTCAATTTATTTTTTATTGTTTTCAATTACCCCCATTAAATTTTGTTGAGTTCCAGGAGGATGTTGAGGGATTGGTGGAGGAGATTGTTGTTGTGGTTGTTGAACTTGAGGATTTTGTTCATGTTATTGTTGCTCTGGTTGTTGAGGATTCTCAGGAGGGTTTTGAAGAGGGTTTCCAGGATCATTATCATTTCCTATAAATTCAACAAATGAATATAAAAAACAACCTAAAACTAACAAATTCACAACAAAAAACAAACAATCCTTACCTATTCGACCTCCCCGTCAACATGGCAAAATCCTGGCGATGAAATAACAACAAATTGACAAAAAAAATGCAATATTGTCTCCTCCTAGAACATGAGTGCGCAAGAGAATGGTTTTTGGCTGCAGGCAGCAGAAAAAATAGTCAACATAAAAATGAATTCAATTTTTTTGTTTTTGTTTTAATAACTCAACTCGAGTGCATTATTCTACACTCGCATTATACTATGAGAAAAAATAGGCGCGATGTGGTCGAGCCTTAGGCTCGACACCAAGCCATAAGCACGTGAGCGCGTTATAGCCTATTAGAAGTTTTTAAAAATTTTGGCCACAATTTGGCCCCCCATCTTTTTGCACCTGCCCACATGCAATCACACAAAGAAAATGTAAAAGAAAACAAAATGAAAGGCTATTAAGGCACATGCTAGTCAACCTATAGCAAGTCATTCACATCCCAATCTTGATTAGTATATGCAGAATGCGGATAACTAGCCAAAGGGACAACATTAAGTGCCAAACTAGGATAAGCACCAAGTTCAACACTCTTATTAGGAGGATTATCATTTAAGCTCATAGAAGATGAAAATAATGAATTCAACTCATTATGCACTTGGTCATCAATATTTTGAATTTCATTATCATCATCCAAGTTGATCACAATAGGAGGTCTAATGACAATATCCATAGAAGTTTGTTTATGTTGCGGTGAGGGTGGAGAGGCATCATGCATTGCTTGAGAAAAGTTTGGATTTTGTTTTTCTATGTTGTTCTTTTCTTCTTTTTCTTGTAATGAATGAGCAATAGCACGACGTCTATGCCTACGCTCTCTAACATTTCAATTTCTTTTCATTTAGTTTTCAAGTTGTGATTGTGTAGGAGTAGGTTTGTCAACCATAGGTTCATTTTCTTCCCTTAAGGTATGGACAAAAGGAACCATGGGAGGTTGTTCAACCACTTTCTCTTTAACTTCATAAACTTTTTTGACTTTAGGAGACACAACGAGAATTATTTGATTATCTCGCGGTCTCTTCTATGAAATAGGGGGAGGATTTGTCAAAGGATGGTCTTGGTTACTTGGAAGAGCTTTTGGTTCAATCATGGTCTCATTAAGGATAAGAGGCTTAATCATGGGTGGAGGCATATTACTAAGGGATAATTTTGCTATGTGCTTTTCCTTAAAATTTTTATAGGATTTGAAAAAAAAGTCTTCATGGGGTCTAATAGGTTCAATAGGCTTAGGCCAAAAGAAATCCAATGAAAAGTTCCCATGGGAAGGCATAGGATTAAAGCCACTATAATGCACAGTAAAGATCTCATTGCCAAATGGAAACTTTAAAAATTTATGCACAATCGATGGGATTAAATTCATGGAGTGAAGCCATGTATAGCCTAACTTTACACAAAATTGGTCCAAAGTCAGGATGATGGTGAATGCGACATTTCATTCTTTCGGTCCAACTTTTAGAGGGAGATTTATTGAACCAAACGTAGGGGAAGAAAAACCATTATGCATTTTGATCGATGCTTTCGGTCTTTCATATGTATCTTGATAAAGCTCATGCACAAATAAGAATTCTTCAGTGATCACATTCTCTACACAGACATGATCAATTAATATCCCATTAGTAGGCTTGCCATTGATTCTCCTAGCTATGTAAAGAGGACCATCGGGTGCATGTCTAAGTATGTCTTATTGTGAGAAAGAAATGCCAAGCTCCATCTTAGTTAGGCCCTTATAAGGTTTAGCATCAATAAATCCAACCAAACCATCCATAAGGTTGTTCTCATTGTTTTCATGTTTTCATCATCTGTGTCCACATTCATCACATCATTCTTTGTTTCACTAGCTTTGAAAAAGGAGATATTATGATTAGCCATATGATTGGTAAATATTTGAAAATTTTGATTAGGAGGAGCTAAAAATTTATTACATTGATCATTAACACCTTGAATTTGAATATGATTAGAATCAATTAGGTCTTTCAAAAGATGTTTAAGACGCTTACAATGTTTCATATCATGTCCATTTTTTTGATGGAAATGGAAATAAGCATTTGGTCTATAGTTTGAAGGTAAAGGCTTATTAGGATTAGGAGCTCTAACAGGAGGTAAGGAAATAAAATTCTTGTTTAAGAGTTGTAACATGATATTATGAAGGGTATCAGGTAAGGGTGTAAATTGTCTATTTCGATCCGCAAAGGAATATGGTTTTGTTTTCTTTATAGCAGCCACTTTGATATTGAAATTTTGATTCGATTGAGGGGGATTAAGTTGTAAAAGCCCTTTTTTTTTCTTGAAAGGTTGATAATTGGTTTGAGGTGTAGATTTAGACTTTTCAGGACGATTAGAGGGAGTTTTCACTTCATGAATACTAAGAAAATTTTGGTAATCACGAAGGGATATACACAACTATGTGAAGGAAGGAAATATCAACATCTCTAGCTTAGTTTGGATTTATCTTGCAAATTGGAAAGAAATATTCTTTGAAGGTCAACATTAGGAATCTTAATGTTTATTTGTGAATAAAGCATTTGGTATCATGCTATAAAATCAATGACCTTTTCATCATACTTTTGTTTATATGTCATCAAATCAACTAAGGTCATCTTAGGACCCATGTGAATTTGGAAGTGGTTGTAAAACACATCAATAAGTTCATTGAATGAAATAATCAAATTATTCGATAGGGAGAAAAAACACTCTAAAGTAGCATCTTTGAATAGCTTAAAGCCAAGAGTTTATCTTCAAAAATGAAGTCACTACATAGGGATATGGAACTGGAAACATGGCTAATAGGATCTCCTTTCCCAACATATTTTTCAAACCTAGGAACCTCTATACCTTGTGTCATTTGTGTTCTCAATATCTCCAAGGATACTGGGTTGGTTTTGATGTATTGTGAAGGTTGGCCATTGTTGTTTTGATTTAGTGTGGCAATTTGTTGTTGGAGGGATGACACATTTTGCAAAAGTGTGTTAAGGATTACATCATTGTTGGTGAACTCTGAGATGGAGGTGAATAAAGTGGAGTTGTGTATGTATGCAGAGGGAAAGTGAATTATAGATTCATGAGGGGGGATGGTTGAGGAGATATGAGATTTGAATGCACAAACCTAGAGGGATTCCTAGTAGAAATACCTAAGGAATTGTTGACATTGATAGTAGGTTGGATGGTTGTAGTAACATGAGTACTAGTATAGGTAGGAATAGAGATAAGGGTTGTGGAAGGAGGAATTGAATTTCCCCCTTGGCTTTGAGTATACCCCAAATCTTGAGCACAAATAGTCATGGTAGGGACATGTTTATCAACAATATGAGCTAGAATTCACACAATATCTATTCCATGTTCATTTTCAAGCATTTTCCTCACATTATCTAAAGCAAGAATGGCACTACTAGCAATATTTTCAAAAGTGACAATTTTTTGCAAATTTTCTATTTCTTCATCTATCCTTCTTATGTTCTCTTGTGGGACATTAACAACCATTGTTTCAACATCATGCACATTAGTTGTGGGTAGGGAAGGCATTGGAAATGAGGTATGAAGACTATGATCCATAGTGGGGTGATTAGTATCAACACTATGAGTGAAAGAGTTGGAGAACCCAATATCCATGGTGAATGGTGTATCATGGGATGACATGAGTCTCGAACTATGTCTCACAACAATATAGCTAATAGGACACAAAGTTGTGAAACTCATACAAGTTTCACAAACTCAATGTACACCCAAAATGGATAAAAGGTGAAATGCAATGAAGTAACCTAGGATATAAAGTGCAATGCAAATATGGAAATGCAATTTTCAATTTCTAAACAAGATAATTTTTTGATTATGCTATGCGAAAAGCTGAAAATGATGTCTTGTAAATGCAATTTTGAATTCACACAATGCATTAAATTTATCAAATGAAGCTTAATATGATCAATTTTAAGTAACAAAAATTCTGTAGATTGAAACAAAAATCTGAAAACAACAAAATAGAATACAAAAACAGAGGTTTTAATTCCTAGAAATTTAGGAAACAACCCCAAACATGGACTCATTTTACCTAGGGTGAATGGGTCCTAGCTTAGGGTTTTTAAAAATGTTTTTACAAATTTTTGAGTTGATTCTTGTGGTTTCTAAATTTTGATTTAAAATAGTGAGTTACAATTTGAATTTTCTGTGAAACTAAGGTTGAATACAAATACAAATTATGACAAAATGAAAAACTAGGAGACCTGATTTGATGTGTAGTTTTTATTCAATTTTCAAATGAAAATGAATGATGAAGCAATGCTATGTAAATGATTTGCAAAATGACCAATTTTTTTTGTATTTTTTAAGATTTGAAGATATGCAAAAATGCAATCCTAAAACCCTAAATGAAATGAAAACTAATGCAAGTTAAATAACCCTAAATGAGATTCAATTCAATGCAAATGAATGAAAAACTAAGATCTAGGGTGAAAATAGAATCCAAAATCATAAAAATGCAATGATCAAAGTCAGGTTCACAAAAATGAAATAAAGAAAAATGTAGGTGGGTTACCAAAATGGGATTGATGAACCACTTAGGGACCTATTTCTCCTTCTATTTCATTAGGAAATGAGATCCACACAATGGAATTACCATAAATCCTTAGGTGAATCAAGTCAAAGTGTGAATCTATAGATTTCCTTTTTTTGCAAGGAAGGGGGTCTTGGTCAAACAACACTTTTGGAAGAAACATTAAAAATAGTAAACTAACTCCAAAATGCAATCTATAACTTGGAATAGCTAGATGAAACTCAGAATAAGCAGAACTAGAAATAAAATCATAGATCAGAGAAGGGTAGGATGATGTTTACCAGTCACCAAAAGTCAGTTGTTGAAGCTGATCTGGGATTCATTCGCCCAAGGGTGAATGGGTCCTGAGTTAGGGTTTGTTTGTAACTTTCGAGAGCCTCTTCTATAGATCCGAATATTTTGATTTTCCTAGGTTTTAAGTTCAGAAAGCCGAAAATAATTTCTACAAGTGAGTTTCTGTGAGATGACAACTTTTGCAACTTTGTCAAATTCTCTAATTTTTCTCTTCAAGAGATCTTCAAGATTTCTTCCACCTAAATCTGCAAACACAAATCAAGAGGGAAAAATATTTTTTTTTTGGTGAATGGGGGTTTTCCTTGGTCAAACCTCATTTTGGTAATTAAACCTTGAAATGAAGCAAAATAGCATGAAAGGAATGATGAATGAACAACTCAATGTCACAACTCACCAAATCCTTGAATAAACCTTGGAATGTAAATCTACAACTTGCATGAAATGGATTCAATGGATGTGGATATTGAACCTTGAAGATATTGAATTGAAATAATGCTTTGAATGCTTGAATGGGTCATGAAACCTACATCATCATATTAGCTACAAGAAGACTTGGATATGATAATTGGATCTTTATTGTTGCAATAAATCTTCAATAAATCTGCCTTTGAATACCTTTAATTTCTCTTGAAAGTGTTCTTGAATTCTAACTTGATCTCAAGAAAATATTTTAGGTGAAACATAGTGAAATGACCTTATATTTATAGATATGTATCCTTAATTTCCCAAAATTCAAATATCACAAGCCAACATATTATTATGGATTTAAATATGTTAAAATACTGAAAAAAACATAATTTAAATTTAGGTCCTAGGTCTAAGGGAGGACCCATTCGCCCATGGGTGAATGGGTCCTAGGTCCCTAACCCTAGGACACACATTGCTCAATGAGAAGTGTTATGTTAAGGAATTAATGAATGTTGGGTTTCCTCTTCTAAAAATGTAATAAAATAGGCTTGGATTTGAATTAAAGGGTCTAATTAAGGAAAATTAAGCTCAAATAATAAAAGGAGCCCTAAATAAGTGTGAAAGTGTAAAGAGGTACACTTTACAACACCAAAATAAGGCACAATTAAGTCCATTTTAACATTAATTCCAAATTAAGTGTGAAAATGTAAAAGGGATACATTTTTCTCCACTACATTAGATAGTATCACATGTGTAGTACCTTTGTGTGTGTTTTTATGTGTTTGATTGCACGTGATGTGATCTCCCATGATGTGCTGATTGGCATGTTTTTTTGTTTTTTAGTTTTCTTTGAATGACCCTTGTTGTTATCATTGGAAAAAGGATACAAAGAAAACAAATCTATCATGACATTCATCTATTTGTATCTCCATTTGTCTTTATGTTGTGAATTTTTTTGTCTTGTGTATCCTTTTGGGAATGATTCAAGGAATTGAGATATTTAGGTCTCTTCCATGTTGACCCAAAATCTTGATTGTTGTCTTCATGTCTCATTCCTCTATTGTGTTTGTAGTTCCATGAGTATCTAGGGAATGATGTTGATTCCAAGCATAATCATATTATATATTATCTATGGTCTATATTGACCTCAGATTGGTGGATCCCTTATGTGATGCCTTTTGTCTCATTATGTGGCTATGTCTTGGGGGAAACTTCTTATCATGAGTTAGCTTTATTTTGAACATATCGTTGGCATAGGGTTTTCCAATAATCTCTCATGGCCATGTCATGTTGCATGCAATATTTTACTCTACCTTAAAGGTAATTGCTCACAGTTGGTTTTAGTAATTAATTTAAGGTGGGGGCATGCATTCTATTATGTGATTTACTTTGTTCACATGCACATTGAACTTGGTGATGCATTTTTTGGTATATTGATCATATTTGTAGTGCCTTATCAAAATTATTGGGACTAGAATTCTTGGTATGGTTGTGTATAGGAGTGAATTTGCACCCCTCTCGAAAATTCCCATTTTACATCCTCCACCTTAGAAAAATCAAATCAACCAAGTAATTCCGCATCCTCATTCCATACCCCATCCACTTGGCGCTTATTTTTATTGTCGATGGGGTAATATCTGTCAAGGACACACACCCTACACACAGATGTCTATGCGATGCGCTACCATCCTAACAGGATTCCTGCCTCTAAAATATGTAGAGGCATTACGTTCTCCATTGGTGACAAAATTTAATGCCCCTGCGCATTCCTATTGACCTTTGAACGA
Source organism: Sequoia sempervirens (assembly GCA_007258455.2). Taxonomy (NCBI): domain Eukaryota; kingdom Viridiplantae; phylum Streptophyta; class Pinopsida; order Cupressales; family Cupressaceae; genus Sequoia; species Sequoia sempervirens. The sequence goes on along the minus strand of VDFB02373365.1, from coordinate 304,259,730 downwards.
CTCTTTCCATCGCTTTTCATCTTCAAATGAGTATGTTTGATTCTCATTCCATCCTCTTAGCAATTCTTCATTTGCTTGAAAGTTCTTAAGATTCTACACACCATTTTTGATCATCTTCATACATTTGAGCTACTTTTTGCACCACTAGCTTCACGTTTCAAATATCACAACTTTTTACGTATTCTACCACAAAAGTTGTAGCTTGGTGCCTAGTGAGGCTTCTTTTGGTGTTGTTGCGACTGCGTTGAATTTACCATTGTTGTGGGATTGCATGCCTCTCTCATTGGCCTTGAGTTCCTGTGGTTGAGGGTGGTAACACTTTTGTTTACTTTGTTGTTGGATTTGTGTAGCTTTGTGTCTCTTGTAGTATTCAGTTCCATTTCCATTCCAACACCATTTTATTTAGTATATTTCTATCTATCTCTCTATCTGGCTTTCCGTGGAGTTGGAGACACCAAAGTAGGGGTTTGACTATGGAAAACCCCTATACATCCCCAACATTTTTCCTCTCTCAACTGTGTTTAGCTATGCGCTCATGTGGAGCTTGTTGGAGAATTGGAATTCTCGTGAGTTAATCTTTGTCACCTTCATCCTTGTCATCTTCTACATCATATTTTTAGTTATTTTAGTTATTATATCAGTTATTACATCAGTTAGCATGTTAAAATTTGTTTGATAAGTTGTCAGTAGATTCTTGGTATTCTTATTATACTTTTGCACTTTCTGGTGGTACAGATGCTAGTGCCCCCAGTGAGACACTAGCGTGCCACATTATCATCCTTTACTCGTGCTACTGTCCTCTAGTAGAGACCTATTCAAGGTATAGTTCGTATTCTAGAAGCCTGCTCATTTAGCCCCATCCAAACTCTTGGGTTAGTAGAGTGAAAGAAACACTCGAGAGTGCTCTTCATTCTCTATCCTTGAACTAAGACACCTGTGTGGTTGAGGTAGATTAGGGTAGCCCTCTTCTCTTGGCTCTCCGTGACTTGGAGCCTTGGTGTGGTTGGTCCCCCTCCTCTACATTTTGTGAACTCGACGTGAACATCTATTTGTTCTTCATGTTGGGAATTTTTCCCTCGCACTTGGAGACTATTGTAAACTTGGGTGTTGTGAGTTTTTACGAGCATCACAACCTAGTCTACAACCTCTAAGTACATTGTTAGGAGAAGTGTATGACACCTACAAAAGGAAAAGATGAAGGTCACTTTTGACTTTACTACTGGCTTTTCTATAGGCTTTACAGACGAGATGGGTTTCATTGATTAGACCACTCATGTACGCACTCCTCTAGTATCCCCTACGACTTCATCCATGGATGAGGATGACATTGTACATATTCCTGCAGAAAATGTTTTGGCACTAGACAAGAGGTTGATAGGCCTAGTGAATCATTTAGAGAAAGCACCAAATATGGTGAGAGATGCCAGGCTTGCTAGTGAGGTGAGATACATGTTAGGTAAGGATTGGAAAGGTATAGAGTTCTTATGCAGCCCCACCGATCTAACTAAAGCATACATCCCTTTGTATAACCCTAGATCATGTACTACCTGAGGGGAGGTGCTCAATGCTTATGAGAGACAAATAAGTGTCTCTATGCCTACCATGTCTGTATGCATGGGCAAACCAAGCCCCTCAATCATGTTTCCTCTTCTTCTAAGAGACCCCGCACTATCAAGGTGAGTAAAATACCGCTTTGTTTCAACTTCACTCCTCCTATTGCCTCTAGTGGTGGGGGTTCCAGTGGAATGAGTGGTGGTGGCTTTGGTAGTGCTAGTGGCACTGGAGGAGGCCATGGTGGTGGCTCTGGTGTAGGTCACATTGGTGGTGGTGGCTTTGACGGTGGTCATGGTAGTGGCTCTCGATGTGGTTTTGGTAGTGGTGGTTTTGGGGGAGGTTCCAATGGACCTTTGTCATCTTCAGACCCTATTCTGAATACTCTTCTTTTGAATATGGGCCAAATGCAAAGACAATTGGTGAACCTGTCTCAAGCCTCCTCCCAACCTATCTTTTAGCCCTTCTCCTGACACAACCCATTGTCGGTAACAATTTAGAGCACTCCTTTCCATCAGGGAATGGAGATTCCTAAGTTCAAAAATTATGGTGGTAAAGGAGATCCTTAGACACATGTATCAAATTTTGACGCCACGTGCACAAATTTCTTTCACCCCGATGCTCTAATGGAAATTTTTTTCCCTTGATCTCTCAAGGATATAACACTCGAGTGGTACTATTCTTTGTGTGAAAATTCTATATTCTCATTTGATTAGCTCATAAACTAGTTTCTCCATCAATTCTAGGCTAACATCAGTTTGAAGACCTTCTCGGATGTCGTCCGATGTAATTAGGGAGAACTTGAGAAGATAACTAATTTTATTGCATGACACCAAGCACTCTTTTCACAAATCTCATACCTGCTGCCCGACTCAAATGTGCAAAAGGTATTCATAGGCAACCTGCAGTGAGCCTGACAGGAGAAATTTTCCTTAATGAAATACCCTTCCTTTGTACATTTGTGTGCTGCATTGTGGGAGTACTAGCAAACGATGGTCTTGTTTGGGGGATCTTCCTCATGCTCCCATTCTGAAGGGAAATATATTGTGTAAAATTTAGGAAAAGGAAAGGTTGTTGCCAATGTAGTTACCACGACTAATGATCACAGCCTCAGGCGCAATAGAAAGTTTACAAAATTATTTGAATCTTATTTTTCTATTGTGCAAAAGTTATTGAAGGATAAGATTATAACATTGGAAAATCCTTGACCTTTGAAGGAACCTTATCCTGATTGGTATGATGGAAATGCATTTTTACAGTACCATTGCATTAACGAGCTTGATAATGAATGTTGCATGCACCTACATCATGAGATATAGGATTGCATCAATGATGGTACCATCTGTCTCGATGGGAAGAAGAAGAATACAAATAAGTCAGTACCGAAGGCCAATAGAGAGTTGCAAATTTATACGGACCCATTTCCCTCTCACTCTATGAACTTGATTATTGATCCTTCTGATGCTTCTCCTAAAGCCTCAGCGTATGTTAATGTGATTTCATTTACTCCTACTCCTCCCCCGTAGCCTGCGAATGGCTCATCAAATATGATTTTCACCTCACAGGACTTGCCTCTGAATAACAAGCCCTCTCCCCCATACGTTCCTGATCACCTCAATGGAAACATTATAACAGGAGTCCTAGTTGACCCCGTGAGCCGAGTGAATGCTATTACAGAGGAGATGTTATGGATAAATTCATTAAAAAGGGATGAATATGAGAAAACAAAAATCTATTATACGTACATACGATGGTATCTCTCTTGCATCGTATGGATCTATAACTCTTTCTGCCCTAGTAGGACTTAGGGTTGTGGATACAACCTTTGGTGTCATTTCAAAATCCGATCTATTTAGGGTGAAGTTAGGCATCCCATGGCTAGCTTCCATGAACAGAATCGCTGCTGTTATTCATAAATGTTTAAAGTTCTCTCACGAAGGTGCCATGCATGTTGTGCATGAAAATGGATATTAGTCATTGGTATCCCATGGGGGTTATTCCTTGGATCATTTTTGGCCCACCTCGATTGGTTTGCTCCCTCCTAGAATGGACCTACTTTATTGAAACTACGTAAAGTACAAAATCGGGGGCAAAGGATAGCTAAAAGTGACTTGCCCGGTAGTGCAGCAACAAGCTGCCTCTTCCTCTTGGAAGGGAAAAGAGAAGCCTTCCCGTGCTCAGGGCATCACCTTTGCTTCCCTCCCTGAAGTGAAAATTTGGATTACTACTCTTGGTTTCCGTATAAGGAGTCCGATGGTTCCCACTTGGCAAAAATCCAAGATTCGGGTATCCGACCTTCCCATCTTATCCATGGGACCTCAAATCGGTGTATATGGTAAGGAGAAGGGTCCCCGTGGGGAGTCCTCTATGTCTTAGCCTCCACATCCTCCTACTACTCTTGCCTCTAAGGCAGTGTATGGGAAGAGGCCCATCGCTGAGGCATTAGCGAAGAATGCCCCCGCTATTGTTTCATCATCCTCTAAACTTATCCCTCTAGTTCATGTCCAAGAGTCTCTCCCTCCACTGGAAATGAACTTCATGGATACTCCAATGGTAAAACAAGAGTCTTTAATTTCGTGCTAGCCTCTAGCCTCTAGCTCCCAAAGTCATAGGAACTGCCTTGCGCATTAGTGCAAGCGTTAGAGAAAGGCTATGGTCATTGAGCAGGCCGTAGAGGAAGGAAAAGGAGTCGACAATTCTTGCCTTGCTACTCTCTGCTATGTCCTCCTCTCCCATCCCATATGCTTCAATTCCTTTAGCTTTCATCCTTCTTCCCGCTCCCGATGCGAGTGTAAATGATCCTCACTCGAAGAGGGTACAAGTGTTTATTGCTCCTTTGGTTGAACCACCCCTTCTGATGTCCCTCTTGGACATTCCACCATTTTCAAAGCCTATGGACATGCTGAATACCTCAGTGGTGTCCGTCGCGGTTTTCTCCTCTTCCCTCATGCTTTCTGTTTCATATATGGGGATCTCGCATCCTCCGACGAAGTGGAAGATGGAGGATGACCCTACTAGCAATGGGGGTTGAAAGAGGGGTTGACCTTCTTCGAAGGGTGGTTCTGCATTAGCTTGTGCTGTCCTTGTGACAAAAGAAGCCCCAACATCCCCAGAGTTTGTCACTGCTCTCGAGTCACTCGGTGAGCCTAGCAGTGAATCTCGGGCGCCACCTCCCTCGCCCATTGAGTTAAGAAACAACACTCTCGTGAAGTGCATGTTTAATTATGTGGACGAGGTCCTGACCCTATAAGTGATTTTTGGAAAGTCGCTGAATTTCACCCCACATGAACTAAGTGAAGAAGACCTTGAGGGGCCTTCTTCCTTGGCTCTTGTTGCAGAAGGGTCAGAGGGTTCCCCCCTTGATATTTCGCCCTTGCAGGATCGTCTTCCCTCCCCGTACAATGATCTAGATTGGGAGAACGACGACCTCTTGGTTGATGAGGACTAGGGGGTGCCTCTTCTTTATTTATAGACTAGATTGTGTTTGTGTTTGTGTTCCCTCGTTCTTGTGTTACGTGTTCCTAGATGACCCTTGTCACCCTTGTAGGTGCTTGGATATAGGAGTTTTATGTGTCATAAAACTTCCTCTATTGTGTATTAATTTTCGACAATTGGGGATGATACAAAGTGTTGGGGGTATTTAGGCTTCCCTTCCATGTTGACCCAATTTTTTATTTTAATTTTTTCTTCTTGTGCCTTTCTTCATATGGTTTGATATAGTAGGGGGTTGATGACGACTCATTTATATATTATTATACTTATATTTATCTATATTTATGAGAAAATATGACCCCAAAACATCAGGTCACCCCTGTCCCTTGTTCGTGATGTTATTGTCTCTTCTTGCATTTTTGATCTCTTATCTTTCTTGCTCACTTTGCGATGTTGTGGTGCTCATATGTTTTCCCTCGCGTGTTCAACAACATTATCATGGTTACATCTTGCTATGTTCTGTAGGCCACAACATCACTTTTTCATTCTTGCTTTTCTCTCCTTAGGATGCCATGTGCCTCTTGTGCTGGGTACACACCATCCTAAGGTGGGGCTATCATGTCACTTCGATTTTAAAAAATGCATTTGGTGGCCAACAAATCTTTTCTTGAAAATCTATTTAAAATATTTTTCAAAAATTGCATTCCTTAACAAGGACCCATAGTGGAATATTTTTCCTTCATCATGGGTTCGTAAAGAAAGAATTTGAAAAAATTTCCTTCGAGGAGGGAGCACCTTCTCCTACGTGCAAAGTTTTGACCTTCCCTTTGTGAGGGGACCTTCTTCCTTTGAAATTCCTTGATGAAGTGAACATCTTTCAAAAGGATTCCTTGATGTTGAATTGATTTGCAAAAAATACTCTTACACTTTCAAATTGAGCATCCCTTGAGTGGACCCCTTTTCTTTTGAAGGGTTCCCAAGGGACCCCTTTGAAAGGTCTTCCTTCAATTCTCATATGTCTATGTGGCTGTATGCTTGTCTATTTGCGTGGCTTTTTGTTTTGTAAAATATTTTGTTTGTGGATTAACATGTTGCTTTGCAAGTGTGCTTGTGAAGCTGCTTTCCAGTCGACTCTGCAGAGTCCCTCACATTGTGCTTCCCTCAGGAGAGAGTACCTGGGGTGCCTTCTTTGTAGGTCTAAGGACCTGTGAAGCACTTGCATCATGTAGGATTTTTCCATTATTTTTTTGGGCCTTTCATGTACTTTGTTGGAACCTCCTCAGGAGAGAGTACCTGTGGAGTTATTTTCCTTCCCTACGCTTTTGAGTTCACTAGATTACAATCTGCTTCCTCAACCGTTCAAGTATACATTTCTAAAGTTTTTTATCTACTTTACTAAACACTCATTGACACTCATGCTCGCTAAAGTGGGGGGAAAATGTATACGAGCGAATTTGCACTCCTCTCAAAAATTCCCCTTTTACATCCTCCACCTTAGGAAAATAAAATCCGACCAAGTAATTCCACATCCTCATTCCATACCCCATCCACTTGGCAGTTATTTTTAGTGTTGGTGGGGGAATATCTTTCGAGGATGCGCCTGCAACACATGAACGTCTGCACAACGCACTGCCTTCTTGACAAGATTCCTACCTCTAGAATCTGCAAAGGTGTTACATTCTCCATTGGTGATGAAATGTAACACCCCTGTTCCTTCCTACCAAACTTTGAACAAATCTTTCCCTCCCTTTTCATCTTAAAATGGCTATCTTTGATTCTCATTCCATCCTCTTAGCAATTCCTCATCTGATTGAAAGTTCTTGAGCTTTGACACACTATTTTTGATCATCTTCATACATTTGAGCTACTTGTTGCACCACTAGCTTCATGTTTCTAACATCACAAATTTTTATGTATTCTACCACAAAAGTTGCAGCTTGGTGCCTAGTGAGGCTACTTTTGGTGTTGTTGTGGTTGCGTCAACTTTACCATTATTGTGGGCTTTCATTCCTCTCTCATTGGCCTTGAGTGCCTTTGGTCGAGGGTGGTAACGCTTTCATTTACTTTGTTGTTGGATTTGTGTAGCTTTGTGTCTCTTCTAGTATTCAATCCCATTTCCATTCCAACATCATTTTCTTTAGCATATTTCTATCTATCTCTCTATCTAGCTGTCAGTGGAGGTGGAAACACCAAAGCGGGGGTTTGACTACGAAAAACCCTACAAAACCCCAACATTTTTCCTCTCTTGATTGTGTGTAGGTACACGCTCGTGTGGAGCTTACTGGCGAACTGGAATCCTCACGAGTTAATCTTTGTCACCTTCATCCTTGTCATCTTCTACATCATCTTTTTAGTTGTTTTAGTTATTGTATCGATTATTACATTAGTTAGCACGTTAAACTTTGTTTACTAAGCTGTTAGTAGATTCTTTGTATTCTTATTGCACTTTTGCACTTTCTAGTTGTACGAACGCTAGCACCCCCAGTGAGATGCTAGTGCACCATGTTGTCATCCCTAACTCGCGCTGTTGTCCTCTAGCAGAGAGCTATCTGAGGTACAGTTCAGATTCTAGAAGCCTACTCATTTAATCCCATCAAAAATCTAGGGTTAGTAGAGTGATAGAAGCACTTGAGAGTTCTCTTCATTCTCTATCCTTGAACTAATACACCTACGTGGTTGAGGTAGATTAGGGTAGCCTCTGCTCTCAACTATCCATGACCTAGAGCCTTGGTGTGGTTGGCCCCCCTCCTCTATAGGTTGACATGAGAACACATGTAGCAGGGAAAAATTTAGTGGTGAATCTTCGCCAATTGGCGAATAATTGAAATCAAGACCTCCAAAAATGGTGAATAGTACAAGCTAAAAAGGATGTTGAATTGCTAGGTTTTTACATAAAAATAATTTCGTCTCGATTAATTCACCTATGCATTGTTTTTTAAACAATGCGTCATTGGAACCGATTCGCTAGTAGTTTATACTATAATTACAAATATTAATTATATTCGCCAGTAATATTATATTACTACCATTGATTTTGGTGCAATATTGCCACAATAATAAATTACCATTTAATTTTAGGGATATTTTAGCCTTGAATAGGGCTTTTATTTATTATCATCGAATCATCAATTATCTTTTTAATCAGATGGCTACAGGTTGATTCCGTGACCTAATATGCACGTGCCTTTTAAAAGGCACGTGCGTATTAGGTCGCAGAATCAACCTATAGTCTTAATTTTAAAGTGATATTTGAAAAAAATACTTAATCCGTGTGTGCTCCAATGTGTTTTCGCTAGTGAATTTATGCTTGGTGGTGAGGGGCTTTGCCCCTCGACCCCGCTTGTATTGCGACAGGATCGCACTAGGGCCATTGTCCTCAGACCCCACAAGGGGGTGTTTCCCCCTCGACCCCCATAAGGGGGCTCTACCCCCTTGACCCTTGCAAGGGGCGCTACCCCTTGACCCTGCCGGTGGCTGGCACCCTCGAGCCCCTACTTCAATATTACAAAAAATAAAAAAAATATGGGGGAATTGTGCCGACCAACTATGCAAATTTTTAAGGAGAGATTTACCATTGTAATTAATCTTTTTAGTGATTATTCGCTAGGATTTGCCACTGTGATTATTATTTTTACCAATTATTCATTAAGATTCACCAAGATTTTACAATTTTTTTAAATAATGTGCATCGATTCGCCAGGAAAATTAATATATTTTTTCAAATAAAAGGAAAGATTCGCCAGGATTTTACACCTTTGCCGAGGGGGGGGTTTCTTAAAGTTATCCTTGGCATGTAGTGAATATCGTACTTCACTAGACCTTGTGTATTTATCACTAACTACTAGTGTAGAAACTAACCTAGTGAATATCATAGTTCATTAGCCTATGATGTTTCTTGTCAAAGATCAGCTAGTGAATATCAGACTTCACTAGCCTGTGATGCTTTGGTTCATGGGTCATCTAGTAAATATTATACTTTGTTAGCCTATGATTCATGAATATCTTGGGTATGGATCCTAGTAAGATTTTTGTGGAGCTTTCTAGTCTGTGATTGTCATACCCCCTTTGCATGTTTTCATTGTGTTTGTACTGTGTAGTGTTTTCATTTCATGTTCATGTTTACATTATGTTATGGTGTGTGTCTTCATCATGTATGCTTTATGTTTTCATGCTACATTGCACCTCATGTGTGTGTTCCTTTGTCCTTACATTGTCTTGCCATAAGATCTTGAATCTGGGGGCTAGCACATCCCCTAGATTCAATGTTGTCTTATCTCTTCAATATTTGGATAATTAAACCCTTCTTGGCTTATCCTTACTTTAGTGTGAGTCTACGTGTAATTTCATACTCTCACTAAAGTGGGGGATAAATGTAACACCAAAAAATGCCACCCTTGACAATTTCACACTAGATTTAGCTCTCACCTATGTGCTTGGACCTAGTTATGCATTTAATCTACCCGTTTTATAAATATCTTCAGAAATTGAGAGATGGGATCAAAAATAAACATTTAACATTTAACACTGATGTTTAAGGACCCAAAAAGGATGGGTCTGGACTAGGGTATCCAACACCCTTGTGCAACCTATTTTGGCTAAATTTGAAATATGTTGGTGTCAACATTTATTTAAAAATTGAAAGTCATTTGTTGGCTATCAATATTTGATTTTTGGGAAATTAAAAAATTGCATATAAATACAAGTCATTTTCATAATTTTAATCCTAGCAACTTTGAAGAGAAAATCCCAAGGCAATTAATTGAGCAATTGAGCACTCAAGAGCATATTTAGAAAAAAATACAACAATATTTATTTGAGTCAAGCATCATGTTAGCCATGCATCATGTTTTCATGTGAGTTTATTGATGTTTCATGTTTATTTGTTTTGTGAGTACTAACACTTGCATGACTTCAAATCAAGCATCAATTTCTCCTTGAAGGTGATGAGTACATTGACTTCAATCCATCAAGGAATGTGAATGTGAGTGGTGAGTTATAGTAATTGTCAATTTGTCATTTTTTTATCATTTAGCCTTTTCCTGACCAAGGGTAAGCTCTCTTTTTACATCATCATAGCCATTTTAGAGGTAGAAATACCAAAACAAGGTTTGGATTAAGTAAGCCCCTATATGACACAACCCTTCCCCCTCTTTCATGTGTGCAGGCTATAGATCTAAAGTGCATTGGAGGAAGATTAAAGACCTAATTTCTCATTCAAGCATTCAAGTCCTACAAGTCATCAAAACAAGGAAAGTGGATTTTATTAACAACAAATAAAGTTTCGATAGTGAGTACAAAGAGAAGATCACACATACTAGGATCAACAAGAGAGTGAAATCAAATCTTGAGTAGCTATTTCCTAGTCTAGGGTACCCAATGCCCCTGTCCAACTATTTCAAGCCCAAATTTATATACCAAGTTCTTCTATGTCTGCCCTCTATTATTTTAAATTTTATTTTTGTTTATCAATCTCGTTTTTTCCAAAAATCTCAATAGTTTTCTACATTTTCATAATTAACCTAGGAACATCATTACATCATCAAATTCAATCAATTAATAATCAATTAATCATATCAACTTATCAACCCAACGAAGGATTAAAACCTTGATCCACCATTCTAGCTCTTCCATTGAGGTTTGTAGCTAAGTAGGTGTTTAAATCACTTTTAATCCCCCTTTCCCTTTTGTGATATTAGAACTAGTGTGATTTAGGCCCTAGATCCCCTTTTTCCAATATTACAATGAGTGCAAAGTAAGAAGATTCACATAAAAATAAATAATTTTTTTGGGTCAACATGAAGGAGGCCTAAATATCTCAACACTTTGCATTGTCCTCAAAAGAAAAAGAAAGCCAATAGACAACATATAGAAGAATGATGATGCACATAGAATAATTAACAACATATTATCTTCCCCAAATCCATGTATCTACAAGGTTATCATGGGTTCTCCAAGTAAGAACAAAAAAAAAACATTCAAGAATGAGGGAATACAAACAATCAAACAAAAATCTATCCCCTAAAATAAGGAAGGTATTGCTAAACTAGTGCCAAGCATCTGACCTAAAACAAGAGCCAAATATATAGCTGAAAGGACACCACTATCCTGGACATCTTGTGAAGTGATTTTCAATGATCTTGTAAAGATCATGGAAAACTTTGTAATATCATCCAATGATTCAAATATACATCCTTTAGAAGCAGAGTGTGTTGAATACATTGTAGGAACAAACAAGATATGAATGTCACTAGTAACTTCTCGAGGAGGAGCAATGACACACATAAAGGAAGTTGGGACTTCTTCTTTGAGAAGAACTAACGCAAAAAGGTCTTGGAAATATGGAGAATGTGGATTAGGCTTCTTATTACGAAATTGTGGTGTGGGACCTTGATCAAAATAACATTTAGAAAATTGATGATGAATGTTAACATCAATCATGGTAGGTTTGGGGATGTCAAGAAAGATTTGATGATGAGTGTGTTATGGAGTAGGATGTATACCAAGAGTAGCACTAGATACAACCTTTGTGTTAGGAATATTTAGAGGATCAACAAAAGGTGGAATGTTAGGAAGTGTTGGAATAAGAGGCAGGCCCATCAAAGGAGCAAAAAAAACTTGCACCATTTTAGTGTTGAAAATGGAGGTAATTATGTAGCTTTAAAAATTGTAAAACTATTATAATATAGATCTAATTAAGTGTTCTTTGTTACAATTTCTTTGTGGATGATTATCTGTTTAGATTCATTTTACCATTTTTAGAAATAAACATAATATTGTAGAAGAATAAGACTAGAAGATAGAAGTGACACAACATATACCATGGAGAAACCCTTTAAGGAAAAAACTCCACCACTAGAATCAATAGTGCTTGTATTATTTAACCTTAGAACAAGATTGCAATAATTCTTTATCAATCCTTGCTTGAGATGCTTCTTTTGCCTTCAACAATTCTTCTTCACAACTTGCAATAAACTCTGATGGAAATCTCTTCAACTTGCTGCAATTTATAGACAATAATGAGCATTGTAAACTCCAAAGAGTTAAAAATTACAAGAGGATAAATATCCTCACAAATATCTACGCCATTCTTGTGCAAGTAGAGTTCTTCCGTGAAAAAAAATGTCAAACCAAGTCCTTCATCAATTTGGGCGTCCCAAATTGAAGTCCTAACTCAATGTTGATTATGAAGATATCTTGTAAGCTTCTTCTCAAAGTTGGTTCCCAAGAATAGTCCCACTTAACTCAGCCTTATAAAATATCTTATCATGCAAAAGTGTTAACTCCAAGATGCCAACTTGGGTGCCCAAGGTGGGTCCAAGTCAATCTTTGTTAACTGAAACATATCTCTCCATCAATTCACGCAGACATGATGCATGATTGATCATCCCCACTTAATTGAATGTATCACCTGTTATTTGTCATGCAACTCAAGTCATTAGTCATGCATTCCAAGTCGACTGAAGTTAACTAGCATTCAACTGAAACTAACTACATGCAACTGAAGATAAATGAACTGAACTGAATTAAACTGAACTGATACTGAACTGAACTAAACTAAACTAAAATGAATTGAATTGAATTGAATTGAACTGAACTGAACTGAACTGAACTAAACTCCATGCATGTAAACATCAATTCCTAACTTCTAGGATCTTTATATGCATTGTTGAGTGTTATCTTTCTCCAAACAACTAACTTAACTCAAGGTGGGTTCCACCTTCCATGTGGGTGCCCCATGTGCTCCTATTTTGTAGGAGCTCTTCTTGGGCATCCCCACATGTTCCTATCATTTATAATTAATTACAAATGTCAATTCACATGTTCATTTCATTTGAATTTAATCTCTTTCTAATACTAGTGTTAGGGAACACTTTCCAAGGACTTAGGAGATACATGAAATATGTTTAGGATTGCAATTAAATGGCATCCTATTCCCAACATTATCCCACTTGACATTATACATTGTAATTATTCTAAGCAAGGAATCATTATTATAAATAAAGTACAAGACTCAAGACCAATGGCCTTCCTGCACCAACTAATCAATCCATGCCAACTTCAAATGCAACTTGCATAATCATGAAGCTCCAAGCCAATGATTAATACTCAAAACCACGAAAACTTATCTATAGGAACTGGTTTCGTAAGATAATCTGCAACATTAATCAAAGTGTCAACTTTCTCAATTAATACCTTCCCACTCAACCATTTCTCGCAGAAAGTGATATTGAACGTCAACATGCTTAGTACAAGCATGATACATAGGATTTTTGGCTAAACAAATAGCACTCTAACTATCACATTCAAGTTTAAATTACTTGAAATTAAAATCAATACCTTTCCCAAGTCTTTGTATCCAAACTACCTCTTTGGAGGCATGTGAAACCGCTGAGTGTGTGGAACTCATGTCCAACCAAGGTGTAGGCTTCTCGGTCTTTACTGTTGAAATTTTTTTTCTTACAAGTAACCATTCCAACATATATCTCTTACCATAAGAGAACTCAAGCCTCACCCATTTCTCCAAGTATCCATGAGGACCTGTAACCAACCAATCCATGCCAAAATTCAAATGCAACATAGCACTATCATGAAGTAATCAAGAAAATGATTAATGTACCCAATACATAAGAGAACTACTCAAGATCAATGTCAAATCTCCAATCATGAATTAGGAACATAAACATGACAACATGATCTAACCATCTCCTCTAAGGAGATCACATGCATCATAACATACATAAACATCCTAGTCTCAAGAGAACAAGTACCATGCCAAACTCTAAACGCGTATCAAGAGTAAACCATGACATAATATCAACTACTCTAAACAAAGAATTAACATATCCTCAATCACATGAAGATAACCTTACCAATGATGCATCCACGTCACTGCCAACAACTCCCACTGAACCATGGTATGAGCTACACATGGCATCATGACTGCCATCCTCTTCATGATGATAACTCTGAAAAATCAAGCAAGGAGTCATCGCTAACATTTTTACATGAAATGATCAATGCATCATTACTGTCATATGAGGATTCCTCTATAGAAGAATTAGAACTCTTTATCTTGTTCTTACAATCCTTTGTCACATGTCCCGGTTTCCCATAGTTCCAACACTTTACCTTACTCTTACCAGGGGTTTTAGACCATCCTTTGGACTTACCCTTTCCTTCCTTGTCTTCCTTAGGTTCCTTTTTCTTAGGCCTACCTCTTACAAACAAGGCATCTTGGATTTCCATTTTAGACTTCCTCCTCATCTCTTTTGATAGGAGAGTAGGAATTATATTGTCCATCTTAGGATCTGCACCACTACCACTGATAACAACAATTAGATTTTCCCAAGACTCTGGTAAAGAACAAAGTAAAAAAATGCATTTATCTTCATCTTCTAGCTTGACATCTACAGATGCTAACTGAGTTAGAATCAAATTAAAAGCATTCAAATGATTTGCAACATAATCGCCATCTTTCATCTTTAAAGAATACAACTGTCTTTTCAAATACAACTGATTTGTAAGACTTTTGGTTTGACATATATCACTTATTCTCTTCCACAACTTATATGCAATAGTTTCTTCTGAAACATTCAAGAGAACAACATCAACAAGACATAATCTTATGGTCCCTCTTTCCTTCTTATCAAGCTTAGCCCAATCCTCATTTGACATCGTTGTAGGTGACTTTGTCTCATTACCAACAACTAACCACTGATCTCTCTCTTCAAGGAGATCTTCCATTTTTAGTTTCCGCATCTCATGATTAGATCCATTGAATCTTTCAATATCTAAATGAGAATTAAAACTCATTGTAACAAACTTATTTTCCAAAATCAGCAATAACACAATAGTAAAAGCTCCCAATACAACAAAAAAAACCTTCAAACTTTTAAGAGAAAGGCGTCCCAAAATCTACCCCAACCGTTAGCTTTGATACCAAATGTTGAAAATGGAGGTAATTATGTAGCTTTAAAACATGTAAAACTATTATACTGTCTAGATCTAATTAAGTGTTCTTTGTTACAATTTCTTTGAGAATGATTATCTCTTTAGATTCATTTTACCATTTGTAGAAATAGACAGAAGATTGTAGAAGAATAAGACCAGAAGATAGAAGTGAGACAACATATACCATGGAGAAACCCTTTCGGGAAAAAACTCCACCACTAGAATCAATAGTGCTTGTATTATTTAATCTTAGAACAATATTACAATAATTCTTTATCAATCCTTGCTTGAGATGCTTCTTTTTCCTTCAACAATTCTTCTTCACAACCTGCAATAAACTCTGATGGAACTCTCTTCAACTTGCTGCAATTTATAGACAATAATGAGCATTGTAAACTCCAAAGAGTTGACAATTACAAGATGATAAAGATCCCCACAAATATCCATGCCATTCTTGTGCAAGTAGAGTTCTTCTGTGAAAAACAATGTCAAACCAAGTCCTTCATCAATTTGGGTGTCCCAAACTAAAGTCCTCACTCAACGTTGATTACGAAGATATCTAGTAAGCTTCTTCTCAAAGTTGGTGCCCAAGAATGCGCCCACTTAACTCAACCTTATAAAATATCTTATCATACAAAAGTGTTAACTCCAAGATTCCAACTTGGGTGCCCAAGGTGGGTCCAAGTCAATCTTTGTTAACTAAAACATATCTCTCTATCAATTCATGCAAACATGATGCATGATTGATCATCCCCACTTAACTGAATGTATCACTTTTTATCTGTCATGCAACTCAAGTCATTATTCATGCATTCCAAGTCAACTGATGTCAACTAGCATTCAATTGAAACTAACTACATGCAATTGAAGATAACTGAACCATAAATGAGCCAAACTGAACTGAACTGAACTGAACTAAACTAAACTGAACTGAACTGAACTGAACTGAACTGATATTGAATTGAACTAAACTGAATTGAATTAAACTGAACTGAACTCCATGTAGGTAAACATCAATTCCTAACTTCTAGGATATTTGTACATGGAATACTGAAGTGTTATCTTTCTCCAAACAATTAACTTAACTCAGGGTGGGTTCCACCTTCCATGTGGGTGCCCCATGTGCTCCTATTTAGTAAGAGATCTTCTTGGGTGTCTCCACATGTTCCTATCATTTAGAATTAATTACAAATGTCAATTTACATGTTCATTTCATTCGAATTTAATCTCTTTCTAACCCTAGTGTTGGGGAACACTTTCCAAGGACTTAGGAGATACATGAAATATGTTTAGGATTGCAATTAAATGGCATCCTATTCCCAACATTTAGGATGAGGTTCATCGAGGTCACTAAGAGGGACTGAAGGTGGAGTAGAAAATACTTTAGTTGATGGTTGAAATGAGGTGGCCACATGGGATGAGGACATTCATCTTTGATCATCTTCAAAGTAGCCTGTTCATGAGATAATGCATGCCTATGACACTTACGCTCATGCATAAACTGGTTTCGATGAGTATGAAGACATGGAAAAAATATTTGAGATGTCTCAGAAGCCTCTTGTTCCATAGGAAAAGCTATCTTTTCCTACAAAACTGGTGAAAGAACATTCTTTATAGATGGAGTAGGAGATGCTAGGGGTGCATGTGGTCTAGCTTGCATCATGAGTGCCTTTCCTTGACATGCTTTGGGAGCAGGAGTAATAATTTAGGTGCTCTCAAGGGATAAGACAAAGATGATACATAGGATGATTTAGTTGTAGTAGTTTGCACCCTTTCCACAATGAAACAAGTCGAGGTACTATAGTGTTAGGATAGGTGACATTATCATTTCTGTCCTAAGTTGATAATTGTGTGTCTCCACGTTCTTTGGAAAGTGTTCTAGAGGACATGAGGGACAAAATATTTATTATTTATTTTCCTATGATAAATTGTAATTGCATTCAAAGAGGTGGATCCACTATGATGATGGTTACAAAGCATCTTGGGAGCATATTCCCTTTGGGTGTCTAACTTCTGGGTGAGGAACACTTTGCAATGCATGTCCTTGCATGCTATTTTCATGTTTTGCATGGTGGGGTGACCAAGTTTGCATGTAGGTACATGTTCTTGCATGAAGCCATCAGAGTCATCAGAGAGTTATGGAGCACTCGGTATTGACCAATTTTGATTGGCTATGGGTTAGGTGCCCATGTGAAGGCCATGTGATCATTTAATAATTTTCACCATGATTTTGGTTTTTCCACTAAGGGGGTGTGGGTTTTTCTAGGTGGTTTTGCTTGTTGTTTCAAGATTATATTTGTGGTATTCTCTCCCACAAACTTCTATATATTAGAGCATTGAGGTGGTGGTTTGTAGAATTTTTTTTGTAGGTTGTCAGAGTAACGAAGTGCTATCAAAATTTAGAGAGAAGTGTTTATTGGCGCATCTCATTTGAAGATTAATATAAACATTGGATCTCTTTAGGTGTGGATTTTTTCCCACAAGGGTTTCTCCATGTATATCTTGTGTCACTTGTAGATGTCAAATTGTGATATTGTTGATTTTATTTCATTGTTTCAATGCTAATCACATAATCATATTATTGGTAATGTTGAATATGTAATTTTAGTTTTGCAAACCACTTTATTAAGTTCTATTACTGTAATTTTCACCTTGGATTTCCAACATTTGGTATCAGATCTAATAGTTTTGTTGAGAGAGGGATGCCTTTATTTTGAGTGTTGAAGATTTTTTGGTTCCAATGAGAGCTTGTGAATTGTGGGTTTTGCAAATTTGTGAAGAATATTGAAAACCACGACTTCTACCTCTTATCTAGATATTGAGAAATTTAATGGCACTAGTTATGAGATGTGGAAATTGAAGATGGAGGATCTCCTTGAAGAGAGATATCAATGGTTGGTAGTTTCAAGTGAAAAGAAACAAGAATCAACGTCTAATGAAGATTGGAAAAAAATGGATAAGATGGAATAGGGAACCATTTTGTCTTGTCTTACAAATTCCATTCTCTTGAATTTTTCAAAAGAATCTACCACATTCAAGTTGTGGAGGAGGATAGGTGAAATCTACCAAACTAAAATTCTAACAAATAAATTATATCTCAAAAGACGTTTGTATTCTTTGAAAATGAAGGATGGTGATTCTATTGCAAAACATTTAAATTATTTTGATATGATTATAAGTCAGATTGCATCTGTAGATGTTAATATAGAAGAAGACAAATGTATTTGTTGCTTTGTTCTTTACTTGAATCTTAGGAAAATCTAACTGTTTCCATAAGTGGTGGTTTTACAGAACTAAAGATGGATAGTCTTATTGCTATAATTCTTTCAAAGGAGATAAGAAGAAATTCCATCAATGTGGGCTCCCAAGATTCCTTGAATGTGCGAGGAAGGCCCAAAGAAAAAGGAGGGCCTAAAGTGGACAAAAAGAGAGACAAGTCTAAAGGATGTTCTAAAACCCCTGGGAAGAGTAAAGTGTTGGAATTGTGGTAAGAGAGGACATGTGAAGGAGTACAAAAATAAGAAAAGAGCTCAGATACTTCCATGAAAAAATCCTAAGAAGATGGTGATTCTGATGCTTTGTTTATTTCTACTAACACTATTAGTAATGATGCTTGGCTTATTGATTTAGTTTGCTCCTACCATATGAATCCTCACAAGGAGTGGTTTACTTCATATTCAACTTATTATGGGGGAGAAGTTTTCCTTGGTGATAATATCATTAGTAAGATTGTTGGTAAGGGAAAGGTAAAGTTTTGTTTCAATGATGGAAGGGTTAAAACCCTTAATGATGTTTTAAATATTCTAGGACTTGCAAGAAAATTTACTTTCAGTATCCAAGTTGAATGATTTTGGAATGTATGTGACATTTGACAAGTTTGGTTGCAGGTTGGTAAGAGGGAGTTTAGTGATTGCTAAAGCATCTTGCATTGGGAGTTTGTTTAGGTTTAATGCCTCCAATTTTTGTAACTTTGCCAATGTAACTGGCACTGAAAATGCATGTATGTTGTGGCACCATAGATTGGGTCACATAAGTGAAAAGGGTATTAAGACCATTTTGAATAAAAAGTTGGTTGACGGTATTTTTGATTATTCTATTGGTAAAAAAGATTTTTGTGAGCATTGTATATTTGGTAAACATAATAGATCATCATTTCCTAATGGGACTAATAAAGCTAAGAGATTATTAGAGATCATTCATTCAGATGTGATTAGACCAGTGGATGTTGACTCTTTGGGAAAATATCGTTATTATGTTACTTTCATTGATGATGTGTCAAGATACACTTGGATTTATTTTATGCTTACAAAATTTGAGGTTTTCACTAAGTTTAAGGAACTTAAAGCCTTAGTTGAGAAGAAAACATATTATGAGATAAGCCCGTGTTGAGATTTGACAATGGGGGTGAATATTGTTATAGGGAATTTGATGAGCTCTGTAAGTATGCATGTATTGTTCAAAAAACACTAATCCTAAAATGGGGTAGTAGAAAGAATGAACCAAACCTTGATGGAAAGAGCTAGGAGCATGCTGAGTGGTGCTAAGCTTGATAGATGCTTTTGGGAAGAAGCTGTAAGTACTGCATGCTATTTAGTTAATAGATCTCCTTGTTTAGCTCTTGTTGATAAAACTCCTTATGAAGTGTGCATAGGTAGAAAGCCTTCTATTTCACATTTAAGGGTCCTTGGTTGTGAGGATTTTGTTCATGTGCCTCAAGAGAAGTGTTCTAAATTGGATCCAAAAGTGCATAAATGCACCTTTGTTGGTTATGATGAGAATGTAAAAGGTTATAAGATTTGTAATCCACTAACCCATAAAATGTCTTTTTTCTAGAGATGTGATTTTTAGGGAGTTTAGAACTTACTTAGGTGAAAAATAACCAAAGGAGAAAGATAAGAAAAAAGTAGTGCACTTCGAGATAAAGATAGAAAAATAGGAAGATGCACATGTGGAAGAACAACTAGGTGGATTTGAGGATGATGAAGAAGAAGAGGGTTCAAAGTCTAGATGATGTGCATGATAGGCATACAAAAGAAGAAGAATAGGTAGAACCAATTACTCCTACCTTGAGAAGATCCACAAGACAACATAATCCATTTGATAGGTATATCCCATCTTATTACCTTTGTGTATTTACTTTGTTGAGTATTGACAATGAACCTAGATCATACAGGGAGGCTCTTTCTTCAAAAGAAAAAGAGTCTTGGATGTAGGTCATGCAAAAGGATATGATGGCTTTGGATAGTTGTGATACCTAGGATCTTTTGAGTTTTCCCAAAGGAAGGAGGCCTAATGGTTGCAAGTGGTTATTTAAAAAAAAATGGGTGCAGATGGGTGATGATGGCTTTGGATATTTGTGATACCTAGGATAGAGAGAGTTTAAGAAAGAGCTTTACAAAAAATTAAGTCAAGAGAGAGAGAGGGAGGACCTATCTAGAGAATGATAGAGAGAGAAATAAAGAGCTTTAAAAAGACTTAAGTCAAGAGAGAGAGAAAGAGCTTTAAAAAGACTTAAGTCAAGAGAGAGAAAGAGCTTTAAAAAGACTTAATTCAAGAGAGAGAGAGGACCTATCTAGAGAAGGATAGAGAGAGAAAATAAGAGCTTTAAAAAGACTTAAGTCAAGGGAGAGAGAGAGAGAAAGAGAGAGAGAAAGAGATGGGGAGAGAGAGCTGACCTATCTAGATCTAAGGATCTAGAGAGGTAGAAAGAAAGAGCTTTAAAAATATCTATTTAAGTCAAGAGAGAGAGAAAGAGATTTAAAAAGATTTAACTCAAGAGAGAGAGAGAGGACCTTAGAGAGAAGGATCTAGAGAGAGAAAGAAAGATATTTATTAAAAAGACTTAAGTGAAGAGAGAGGGGACCTTAGACAGAAGGATAGAGAGAGAGGATCTAGATCTAGAGAAGGATAGAGAGAGAAAGAAAGAGCTTTAAAAAAAGACTTAAGAGAGAGAGAGGACCTATCTAGAGAAGGATAGAGAGAAAGAAAGAGCTTTAAAAATCTACTTAACTCAAGAGAGAGAGAGAGATAACCTATCTAGAGAAGGATAGAGAGAGAGAAAGAAAGAGCTTTAAAAAGATATAACATGTTTGAAACTAGTACAAGTATGAAACTTATGATTAAATAATACAAGTATGATTTACTTAATGTGCAAACCTATGAAGGACCCTAATACACGTTCCTTTGAAATAAATATAAATTAAATTTGTTGAAAATGATGTCCAAAAAATTCACCTACTAAATAATAATATATGGTCAAGAACATGTTCAACTAGTAGTCCAGATATTGGTAACAACATATAACTTTCTTGGTCCTTAATGTGCAAACTTATGAAGTCCTAAGTTAGACATGATTAAATATATTTTGAAACAAATATGTTTAAATTACAAGTTTAAATGATGTAAAAACAAATATATACTTAAACTAAATGTTCAAAACTAGAAATAACATCCTACTACATGCTAAAAATTTATATTAAAAATAGGAAAGAAAATATTTTTGGAATAATATTAAAAATAGGAAAGAAAATATGCATACCTTGTTTCTTTCTATGATATCTTGCCAAATTTATTTTGCACAATTGTTGTTCTCTTTCTTCTGAATACTTTCGTTGAGTCTTATTTTATCTTGTTTTTTTGTCTCCCATTTTCTTCTTCAAGTAAAAGATGAGACAAATCCTCTACCAAAAGTTTTCTTCTCCAAAATTTTCCTTGATGGATAAAAATGTGAACTAATCTTGCAATATTGATATGAAAAAATGATTTTTTTTTTTCATATTTATATTTATATGCATATGAAATTATAAAAAAAAAAAAAACTTGGTCGGCCAGGTCTTCGAACAAAGGTCGGTTGTTAAAAATATTTTTAATTGTCGGGCCCTTCATTTGAAGCCATCCACACCAATTTTTCTAATGTTATTTTTATAGGGTTTGAATGAACACCCCTTCGTTCGAACCCCTTGAAACCCCTTCGAATGAAGGGGGTTTCAAACGAAGGGGTGTTCATTCAAACCCCCTTATTTTGCTTTTGGCCCCCTCCATCTGCAATTTTATGCAGATTTTTGGGTTTCGAGGCTCAGGTTGAGGATCAAAATGGAATCAACTTGACAAACCTAGCTGTAGGATTATAGTCCTTGAAATGAGCTCTCCATCAAGTATAGTTTTAATATAATTTTGTTTTATTATACATTTTTTAGTTTAATTAAACATAGGTTTTTCACCAAAAAATCAAACTCTTTGTTTTGCACATGTGGAAAAATAGTAGATTACCAATTTTTTTTTTTAAATATCTATCCTGTTGGTATTGATGTCCTTGATCCAACAAAAAAATTGAATTCTGATACATACAAAAAAAGTTATGCTCTTTATATACACCTATGTCTAAATTTTAATTGGTTTGACTTTAAAATTTAATTAAAAAAATATTCAATAAAACATTATGAAACAAAATGCATCTTCTAGATATTGTAGTTACAAATCTAAATTAAAAAAAATTAGAATTTTATCCTTCATAGAAAAAAGTTATGTGCTTTATAGTACACATCACTCTTTAAAAATCGTGTTTATTGTTAAAAACTAGTTATAATTGAGGGAGATGAAAAAATAAATGCAATTTGATTCTAAGAGAATTTTAAAAAATATATTTAGAATCTACAGACAAAATGTCACAAATCACTAGTTTGCATCATCTTCAAATTCCTCATGGTTAGCAGTTATAGGTGTCCAATAGTGAAGATTTAGTTCAAAATGTTCATTTCAATGTCAAGTTTGGCCAAAAAATGTAAACCACTATTGTGGGATCACCTAAAAGTGTTCTCCAAATTTGGTCTATGTTATATAATAGACCACTATTGTAAGTGTTTTAATAAAATGATGCTTTATGGAGTTTTTTTTACTCGAAAGGTTTTTCTCCATGTATATCTTGTGTAATGTGTAAAATCTATTTTTGATTCTCATTTTATTTATTTTATATCTTGTTTATAATGATTAGTATCCTAAGATAATAATTTTTAACATGGTATTAGAGCTGGTTAGGCTATACTAATCATTTTTACAAGTTATACTGAAAGATAAATAAAACTTGATAAGAAACATATTTATGCTCAACCAACACATATGCTAAGCCTTTTTTGCAATACATTTGGTATATCTTTTCTATTATTTTTAAAATCAATTTATAAGAGTTATGTTAAGAAATGCTAATTATTTATGTGATATTTGAGAAAATTATTCATATTTTTTCCTAACATCCTCATGACATTCTAATGGCTTCTTTCTTTTGCTAAAATATTTTGCTTTCTTTTATTTACCACTAGCCTTGTGACATTTAAGATGTATAGATAGATGCAAGGCAATAATAAAAAGGTATAAAATAGGTTCACATTTTGTTCCAACATTATATATCACTACACTCTTCAAGTTGGACAATCCACTTAGTTATGTTTTTACCTCCTAGCATGCAATCTCATTGCTTATAATAATATTTAAAATTTACCAATCATCAACATTACATAATATTTTTTTTACTTGTCATATTTTATAATAATACTCAAACCTTGTCAAACATTTCATAATATTTATTTGATATTTACAATATTTATTTCAATACTTAAATTTGCAACGAATTGAAAATTATCAAAATTTTATATATATTCTACTATATTCACATATATTAAAAATTACATTGTTCAAATTAACTTAATTAATAACCCAAAAAAGTACTACATTCTTCAAATATCCACTAGAAAATCACAACTACAATGTTTATTTTTTCACTTATCTATGGCTCATTTTTTATGTATCTCATGTAAAAATCACGTCTCTATTATATTATCTCAACCTATGACTTGATCCATAGTGCAATTTATAGCACTGCAATAAGAACACACATCTTTTCATCAATATAAACCTCCATTTACTTTCCAGTTACATTGATTTCATTTTGAGTACCCTGTATGTACAAAGAGGATGCATGGACAAGAATGAACCCAGCCAAAAGAAAAATAAAATGAAACAGATACATAGTACCAAAATGAACGTATCTCAAAGGTGGACTTAAAGTATAAAGATAAACTCTTGTGAATGTATCTTTTGTAATAAAAATGTTCATCATAGTAGGCAGCAAGTTTGGAGTCTATGATAAAATTAATTTCACTACTTCAAATCATTCCTCACAGCAGATAAGATGAATCTCTTCTTGATGCAATTGTTATTTATAAATGACATTTTAGGCAAAAAGGAGACATAGGTCTTTGTAAGGAAAATATGACCATTTTTAAAATTAGTTATGATAATGCAAGTGCATGGTGATTAAAACCAAATAATTAGATCATTTTGATCAACAATTTCATGACAATAGCATCCATTATTTCAAGTAATTTAGTTGGAATCCCAATCTTATGGATGTAGGGGTAAAATTGACTTTGAATTGAAATATGATAGTGTAAAAATGTATTTGGGATGTCTATATGACCTTACCATTAATGTAATCCTTCTATTCAAATTTGTTTTCATAAGCACGACCACGTGGTCAACATATTTCTTCTTTACATTTACATTAGGCTTATAATTTTTTAAATTACACAAACCAACTTATCAAATAGATCATAGAATGATTGCCCACAATCTTAGATAACACAGGTACAAGATAATTTCCACAAGCTTATAAATCTCAATTTTGATTATATCAACATAGGCGACACCCCTTGTGGCCTATTATGGGACTCTATATTCAAGCTTATTAAAACTTTAATTTTAACTTCATGATATTAAATGCATTGTTACTAGATTACTTTCAAGGAACTATTAGTCTTGTTTTTTTTATTTAAACCTTGATATACATTCATTTTTTGTATGGTGAATATAAAATCATACACTTGCAATGTATGGATAAGGAAACACTCTAGTAACATCATAGATTTTTTTTTGATTTTCTCTCATAGATTTAGAGAAGCTTGCACTATTTATGGTTATCGCATACTTAACAAAGCAAAAGTTATGATCAATGTATGAGAAATAAGAAGAGACCCAATTAAATGGGAAAATCTCCAAACATTCAAACTTAAAAAGTTCATGAAATTTTCTAAAGGAAAATGGCAAGACTTCAACTTTCTCCCATTTTTGTGTTGAAGGATCAAAGTCTCTCAAAGTTGTAATCACATTAAATAAAAAGATAACATGATAAATTATTAATTGTTTATTTGACTATAACAATAAACATGATATGGGGTAAAATCTTTACCTCTATTTAGTATATATTTTTAGTAGTTTTATGAATATCATGTATTAAGAAAATCCTCTAATCCTTCTTAAGTATAATGCATCTTCTTATGATGGGTGGCTATTGCACCCTAATACACTATCCGGGGAGCAAGTCTGGAAATGATAGCTCACTGGTTGCTTAAATTTGTTATGGATCATTATAGCAAAGATTTTTTTTTGTAAATAAACATGAAAAATTATTCATATTTATGTTCATGAAAATAGATCATATGATCTCCTCACTAATGAACATCAAATGTACTATATTCTAGATTTGTGAGGAATACCATATGCTCATTGGCAATTTACAAACGCATATTAAAAATATTGTTTCTACATATAATATACTTTATTTTTATTATTGTGTTATAGACTATGTTGGTGATTCCATTTATTGGAATTCTACCATAACTATGTCTCAAAATAAATGATGTAGATGTTTTTACATGGATGGTATAATACCTTTTTTAAGAAAGCTATCTTCTATAGTTTTTTAACCAAAACCCAAAATACAAAAGTAACTCTTGAAGAATCAATGTAGGTGAAGAATTATTGAAGAGTTTCAATTAGATACCTATAAAAGTACCACCTAACTATATGATAACTAGTTGTATTTTACTCTTAGCAAAGAATCTCATTTTCAAAGAGAGAAAAACATATTGAAGATCATGGACACCTTACTCAAATGCAAATTAGTCCATTATAAAAGTTCTACTCAAGTGAGTATTTTATCATAAAAGTTTTCTCTAATTCTAATCAAGAAAAGGTATTTTATCATAAAAATTATCTCCAATTCTATTCAAGAAAATGTATGCTATGAGCAAGAAGAAAAATATTGAAATATTAGTCATCACTTATCAAAACCTTTGTGCAGTGATTTGGCCTTAGGTGATCATGCCATTGAGGGGGAGTGTGCATAACACCACCTCATGGATAAATCCAAGATGTAAAGACCTAACAAACATAATATAGGACCTATAGGCATTATATAATCCAAATTCATATAAATTCTTGGCCTTCGGTGATGCAATTGAGGTGGAGTGTGCATGTCAATTCCACCGCCTAATGGCTAAATCCTAGATGTGTAAGTCCTATGTGAATTTATTAAAGTTCTCTTTGTTAATATTCCACTTATAAAAGCATTATATTAAGTTAGGTATGGGCACTAAGTAATAAACCTAGAGTGAGGCTAATTTGAGGAGACCCAAGCTCCACTACAAATCTTTATAAGACCTAATCTATAAAATCTTTTTTAAAACACTAGGATTATAAATTATAGAAAAGTGAATTTCATGTAGTCTAGAATACATGGTCTTCATTTTAGCATTTATTTGTGTTCCTATTTATCACTGTCAAAAAAGACCCATATTATTGGGGTACTTCATTTTATTTTTTATGGAAATTGACATGTGATGCCCCTTATTAACATTAAGGGGGAGTGTTATAACATAATGTTATTAGGGGTCATAGGTCCTTGTAACATTTATATAATATTCTAATATAAGGTTATTAAACCTTATATATTATATGCTTTATTAAGTATACCTCATTTGAAATAATTATAGTATAATAACTATTAGATTTTTTTTTTAAATTTTTAATTTTTAAAATTTTTATGAATGGTTATTTTGAATATGTGTGATTGATACCCCTTAACGTATTATGCTACCCTTTCTCTTATATTTAAGGAGGTTCCCTCTCATTTGAGAGGTGAAGAATTTGGAGATTGATAGTGAATTGTATCATTATGCACATGAGGTATTATTAGCCATGTGGAAGTATGGATAATTATTTCCTAGGTTTGTTCTATGTTATATAATAGGCCATTATTGTAAGTGTTTTAATAAAATGATGCTTTATGAGGTTTTTTACTCGAAAGGGTTTTCCCCATGTATATCTTGTGCAATGTGTTAAATCTATGCTTGTATGAATCTCATTTTATTTATTTTATATCTTGTTTATAATGATTAGTATCCTACGATCATAATTTCTATTAACGTTGCACATATGTTAGTGCATAGTGTTGTCATCCAAAAAGCCTTAGATTGGATAATTTTTCTAGTATAAGCATATTTTGATATCATTGAATATTAAAATTGAGATTTTTTATTTATCAATCTAAAGGGGAGTTTTCAAGTAATGTAAAATCGTAAGGTGGTATACAATTTTTGACACTATAATATTATAGATGCATTATTTAATAAAAAATAATATTTTTATCTTATTATATGATATTTTTGTGTCATTTATAATCTTAATATTATTAAATTCATAATTCAATGTAAGAAATTTTTATGCAGATAAATTCTAGATGAAGATAATAAAGATGGAATAGATTATTATTTGTCATTATGTTGATGCAAACAATAAATTAGAAGCACCTATCATAGATGGAGAATACATTGATTATCTTACATGATCGGTGGTTGTTAATGGAACATGACTTATAAGGCACCCAATTAAGAAGTTTGATGAGTGGTTGTTTCATGAGTTTAACACGTACATATGATTTCATGCCCACATTTTACACACTAAAAAACTTAACAAATCCACAACGACTTTACTAATTTTACAATTTTTAATTTATTTTTACTTAAAAGAAAATAACAACATAATTCACTATTTACAGCTATAGTCAATGATCACACTAGTTAGAAGCAAAGGTATAAATGATTTACTATTTTTATCAATAGATACTACTAACTTTGGATCAGCGTAACATACCTCTTACATTCCATCGTGTTGAAATTTCCTTGCTCCCAATACCTATACCTGCAAGGTCTACATGACTTGGCACACACATAATATCAAAGGCAGTTAGCACATGACCACCAATACAAGATATAAAAATCAAATGGTAGTTTACAATATCAAGAGAAAAAGACAAGTCACAAAAAAGACTCAGAAGAACAATCCTAGGGGCCCAACCTAACGCCTCAAGGGGCTCATCACTTGATGGCCTTGCCTACGCATATATTTCACAGAGGCACCATAGTTCACCCAACTGGACTTCAACCATATCACCCATGGTTGGATGATAAAGGGATATAGTTTTCAAGTCAAAATGATGGCTTAATCATCAACTCCAATCTCAAACCACTACCACCTCTCCCCACGGTAATAATAGGGACAACAGTTCAAGGTCAGGGATAGATAATAGACTCACAATGAATTCCTAAAGAGTTTTCTAAAACAAATTAAGTTTTCTCCAACTCATATTACCATCTAGGTTTAACGCACAAATGGTTTCACAAAACTTTAATACATACAAAGAATAGCATTAATGGTTAACTGTGAGGGTTCTTACTAAGATAACAAGATTGATTATAATAACACCACAATAATAATGATAACTGATTTAAGTGAAGAAATCTTTATCACTAATACCCTCGGTATGATTCTTTTAAAATAACATCAACCAATATATTTCCTAATTGTCTCTCTATATAAATAATAATAACCACAATTGTCAAAAAGGGTAATATTTAACCTAACCAAGAAAGTTTCCTAAAATTTATAAAATAAAATCACCATCTCTTGTAATCATAATGAAGACCATACTAATGTCAAATTTACTGATAATAACACTTATAACAAATAATAATAACACTATGACACAAGAATAACTTATTCTACTATCTATACCTTTCCATTAATAACGGTTATACCATAGACTAATGAATGACCACAAAAAGGATTTGTATTAATGCTTTTCAAATAGGAACTACAATATGACACAATAATGATTAACAACTTAATATTTATTTCGAAGCAAAGTCATGCCTTCCTTAAACAAAATAATGCTTAAACTTAATAACTTGCATGTAGAAACAAATATCATAAAGGTATGTACCTATTATTCTTAATGATTGATATATTCTGACCTCTAAACCTCATTATGATCTCCTTTCTTTATTACCTAGAAATTTTGATTGAGTAATATGTTGTATATCTTCTAGACACAACATCACACTTCTTCTTCAAGGTTAGATTATTAGAAAAAAAATAACATCATAACAAGGATATATATTATTGGTGAACTAAGTAAAACATCCATTCATAATATCAAGATACAATCCTCTTAATATTTAAATAAATTTCGTTCTCATAATTGACTAGAGAGAGACTAACATTCCATTTTATATACAAAATCAATGTTCTTCAATTACTATCAACAAGGCATGATATATACTTAAAATATCTAGGTTATTATAGGTGACTTGTTTCCTCTATATCTCAAGTACTTCACTCAACGTACAATCACCAATAAATAATAATTCTATTTAGTACAACTTTACAACATCAAGAAACAAGCACATTCTCCACAATCCACACCCTTAGAATACCTATCACATACCCTTCATAGTATTACTAAAAATAATTACATGATACATGGTGCAAGTTGAAATGTTTGAACATAACTATCTCAAAAATTAAAATAACACCCAACAATATTAAATTTCAATTCCAACAATAAGGCACAAAAAAAACCTCAATTTCAGTAATAAATTGAATATCATAAGACAATTCTAACTTTTCTCTTTGCATTATTTGAAAATAAAAATCATATAATCAGTGTGCATTAAGAACACAAAATTATTCAATTCTAAGAATATTCTATTAGGTTTTCTTACATAGTAGACACTAATAGAGCATGTGATATTCAAATCTCACTTACATACTACCATTCTTACTCTTAAAATTTTATTTTTGGTTTAATTCCAAAGTATCAATAAAAGAGGCATATTGATATTTAGTCACCAATAGCTTTTATACAATAATATTATGAAGAACCATCAAAATACAATGAATAGATGAAACCATTTAATCAACATTTAACATGCTAACCCAAACCTAAGGCATAGTCTCTGAATTGGTCCCATTGAATAGGTATGCACATCCATCAAAGATAATAGAAGGTGGATTTCTGTTAGATGTTATATTTGGAAATTCTCTTGTAGAAATGTATGCAAAATGTGGAGGCACGGCAAGGCACGTGAACTTTTGATAGAAATGCCTCAAAGAGAAGTGAGCTCATGGAATGTCGTGACTGCAGGATATGTTCGAATGGGTTATTTTAGAAAAGAAAAGTTCATAGAAACTTTTAAGCAAACCCAACTAGTGGGTGTGAAGTCTAACTCCTCAACCTTACAAGCGTCCCTCATGCCTATCCTAAAAGAGGAGTTTCAAATGGGTTATGGACATATTTGTATAAAAGTTAATGATATACATTATATAATAATTATGCTAATATATAATTAACTACGTAGGGTAGAGGATTCCATAATGTCAAAACCTAAATGTGCGCATTATTACCTGATTTTGACAGTAATTTTCATTTTAATAAACATACTCTAAAACCATTATGGAAACCCTTTTTTTTCAGACTATAGCTCGCTAAATTGGAGAAGTGAAAGGTCAATACCATCCCTCGTCTACCACCCATTCTTGAGTTCGAGACCCCATATTTGTAGCTTTTTTTACACTCATATATTAATTGCATGGTAAGATTTGTTTTTCGATAATAAATCAAAGATTAATTATATTTAGATATTTCAATTCATCATAGGAGTATATATATGGATCAAGTTATATCAGTCTTATAAAACCTATTTTCTATTTGACTAGCTAATTTATACCCTTTTATTTATTTATTTTTATGTCAAAGCATTCTATTGTAATGTAAGGCTTATGCTTATAAAACCAATTAAAGAACTAGAATGCTTTAATAATAAGATACAAAAAGAAAGATACTACTATGGAAACACACATTTCTAGTGAATAATTGTTTGGCTTGTAAGATATCTACAATGAAGAAAATCCATCTCATAATAATGACCTTTGATACTTCATATCCTTGAATAAATAATTCAAAAGTAAAATAAAATAATCATGTAATCTATTGATGATTTAATTTTGTTAGTCCATTGAACCTCAATATTGTATTACAATTTTTATTTTAACAAATTCAACTTTAACTACACTTTTAAGAATCTATCTATCAAACTCAAAATCATCTATCAATCAAATAATTGAAATTTCCACGATCATAATTTGACAAATTCAGCTTTGACTATTGCTATTAAATTTAAAATCAACTATTCAATCAATTATTTATTCTAAAGAACAAAATCAATTTTAACTGTATTAGTTATAAAATTATCATCTTCAACAACCTAATAATATTGTAATAAAGTAAATTTTCAAGAATTTATTGATCTAAAATTATCACTGATCTACCAACTCACCGATCAATTGGATAATGTGTTCCAAGAGGCTATTGTTTAGCTTGATGTGTTGTATCATGTATCTATCTTGAATAGATTATAACATCATAATAAATTATTAGCAATTACTATAAAGTTAACCAAAACCACAATTCCTAACCATTGTAACTATGACTCTATTTTTTTAGCCTTATAATAATTGCATACAATATAACATAAAATGTAGAATACATATATACATATAGACAACTAAATAACAATGTGAGATCCAATTATATGACATACACATAAACTAGATACATGAAGGTCAATAGCATAGCCATATAAATCTGGTAAGGTGAAATAGACTATAAGTGAATCCATACCTTCTCTTTTCTATCCATTGGTCAACACCTTACATGAATATATATCCCCTATCATATGAAGCTTGTTTCCACCTTCTCGGTTCCATCAGGCCTGTGCTCGAATAATACTCAACCACCATAATTTTTGAAACATGAAAACATAGATGAAGCAACATAAATTTACTCATACTCAACATATCATAAAACAAATAAATCATCTTAACCACAATTCATATGGGATGTAATTCATATAGGGTTCACTTCTCACATTGTATTCTTTTTAAACTTTCATTGAAAATTTTACTATTCACATATACTTGATTTCTATGTAGATGTTTCTGATTTTTTTTTTATTTACCTTAACCAATTGTTAATATGATCATAGGAATTTCTTATCTTTTTCATTTACTACTTATGCTATAAGATATTTTACATTATAAGCACTACCCCATGATTAAAATTAACATCCTCATATTTAATATAGTGTCAAACATCTAAAAGTTTGAGATCCCTAAATGCATTCTAGAGAGTTCATTTTTTAATGACATAATGGAAACAACCTCGAGGTTGTGGGACCTTGTGCGAATGAGGTTGAATCTCTAGAGAAGGCTGACTTCCTCTTATAAACTAAGTACAAATTTTTTGGTCTAACCCAACACATGAAAACCCTATTACTACTCTATTCTAACGAATCACAGAGAAAAGGGATAGAAAGAGACATAAATGAAAGGGAGGTGATGCACCAAGATAGAAATGTGTTTCTTCCTACTTCTAAATAGCATAATACATCAATAAATAGATAAAACACAAATTCAGACATGAAGGTGAGAGATTTTTACTCAAACATGCAAGAAAAAAAATGATAATAGCCGAACTTTATTAATATAAAAGCTTAGAAGCAATATTTACAATGGAATAATGCAAAGGATGTAGTGTATGCAATAGAAAAACCCTAGAGAAGCTAGAGGAATAACCCTCAAAAAAATGTACAAGTGTTTCCTTTACAGTTTAGGCATAACTGAGATGAACAATAACTAACCGTAACCCAACTAGGGTTACAAATCTGAGCCATCTAAAATCTTCCACTAAATCCACAAAATAGGAATGGAAATGGTCTAAGAGGATGAGCAGTAGCAATGAATGGGCATGGCCACCACAAATCCACTTGTAGGAGTCAGAAAATGCATTAATGTCATCCTTGAAGGCCAAAAGAAAGAAATTTGGTAGTTGGGAGTAGCTGCATATTAATGGCATCACCTAGAAAAGCATGAAAAAACCATCGCTAGGACCTCACCATGTCGAGAGGACCAACATCTTGGTCCCATCGATATGCACCCTTCCTCTTGATGAAGAGCCTTCATGGAATGTTGAAGCTCGACAACAATTTTTGTCTTGCCGATATCTCTTTGTCACTTCGATGTCATGCTCCTACCAATTTTCCTTTTGGCACTTTACACCATCGAAGGCCCACCAGCATATCGAGCTAAGACACATTAGGGTCTCACCGATATTCGTATTTCTTTCTGATAATGTTGGAAAAATATGCGGGCACACAAAGAAACGTGTCACCTCAACATTCACCATCCGCCGTCGTCATCATCCTATCAGGATGTCGAAGGGACCATCATCTAGTTCCCATCGATATTGATCTATCCCTTTGATAAAGAGATCTTGTCATCCATCAGAATGTCAAAGGGACCACATTTCAACTCACTCTGATATTCATCTTTCTCTTTGACAAGGAGCCTTCGGAGATTGGGCCTCGGGCCATTGGAGGTTGGGCGTTGGGCCTGCAACTTACCTTGTACCAAAGGAAGGAGGAAACCAGGGGAAATCGTGACCACCGAACATGAGCTTGTCAAACATCGGGGGTTAGAGAGTTGGGATACCTCTTACCAAAGAAATGTAAGAGGTACAAGGGAAGGCCGAAGGATGACCTGTGAAAACCTGACACAATGAAGACTTCAAGGGTGATCGTTGGACCTTTGGGAATTGGGGAGAAAACTATTAGATGTCGGTCTATGGTGAAAGCAAAGAAGTTGAAGGGGAAGGCCGAAGGCCGACACTCAAAACTTCTTACTTAGATGAATTTAGATCAGTGAAGGGATGGAACGTGGTAAAGGGGAAGGCCGATGGCCGACAAAAAAAATATGTAAGGGAAGCTCAGAAAGGGAAGAGGCACGAGGGAGGACCAAAGGCTGAAAGGAGAAAGGTATGAAGGAAGCAGGAAGATGGTGGAGGGAAGACCGACCCCCGAAGCTCAAAAATTTGACACTTAGACAAATTTTGAGAAAAACCAAGGCAAGCTTCGATGGTCAGAAGTAAGGCCTGAGGCTTACCCTAAGAGATCGATAGAAGGTAATGGGGAAGAGTGAAGGATGATGGAAGAAAAGGGAAGGAAGGGGAGAAGGAGAAAGCAAGCATGAAGGTAAGAAGGTAAGGGACAGTCTGAAAACCTAAAATTCTGGGACTTAGTCAACTTTTTGGAAACCCTCAAGGAAAAATTATGCAAGATGGCCCATGTAGGATCACTCAAATCGGATATTAGTGATGGGTCATCTAAGGGGGTCATGAAATGTTAATAGGTACATTAGATTATGTTGATTGAGGTTTTAGGGGTTCATATTTCATTTAATCATGATAGTTGAGGTTGTGGTCTGGTAAGTATTTTTTGAGTGTTTTCATTCATAGTACATTGGTAATAGTATTAGGTGTGTCATTGTATTATTTCATGAGCTTATTAATGTTTCTTGTGGTCATATTGAGCTTAGTTTCAAATCCTTTCTATCCTTGTTAATGAATTACTTATGTGATTCTTGTTTGAAAACTTCTTTGTTAACTATGAATTTTGTACCCACCCTTGGATTATATGCATAACTACAAGTATGATAGATTCCTACTTTTATGGTTGCCTATTGATATATCCTATTGAGATCTAACCTTGGACTTAGTGACATATGGATATGTTGAGTTAATTAGATACGAGGAAAGCTTGTGAAGCTATGGTGACATGTTCATTGAATAGGAGAAATCCTACTAACCATACATTTCTATGTAATATTACTTCTAACTTCTCCTTACTAAATGGAACCTTGATTGATCCATAGTGCTAACCTATATTGTATTGTTCATCCTCATAAGTATTATTAGTACCTTTGACTTCAATTATTTTTTACGAGCTATGCATGATCACAGTCATAAAGGGGCAACAACCTCATGACAGACATGAGATTTTAAGAAAACGAGTTATAAGGGCATACTTGAAGGTGTTTGAAGATGATCATTAATGATAGATTGCACAAAAGGTTGCAAACCTTAGTTAAAGGGAGTGCAATTACAAGAGGAAAGATAGTCCATAAGGATTCAAGAGGGTAGTCCTTAGGTCTTAAAGACAATGAGTTGCACATAAATATTAGAGGATAGTCATACAAATGATAGTCAATAGAAGGTGTAGACACTGAAAAATTCCCTAAGTGATATCATACCCTCAAAACAGGTTTACTAACATCATTTGGACTCTCAAAATTCATCTTCTTTTCACTTAATTAATTGAATTAGCCTAGCTAATTAATTAATTGCATCATTTTTGTCCATTAGCCTAGTTCATCAAATTGGGTTAATTCACTCCCCCTTCACGCTAAAATTTCATCCTATTAAATTAAATAAATCAAAACATTTAATTTAATTCCCTAAGTCATCTTATTTAATTAAATAACCCTAAGTTATTTAATTAAATATCATTTCTTCTCTCCCCCATTTATTAAATTAATTAATAAATGCCACTTTAATTCTTCAAATCCCCTAATTGTGTGATTAAACCTTGTTTAATTAACAATTAAACTAACTTTCCTCTAAGCAAAGGGAATATTCCAATGGAATATTCCTTATCCCTTTTTGCACAATTAATAATTTCTTTTAATTTGCAAAATTCCTTTTATCCTCACCCATGAGAATATTCCAAAAGAATATTCTTATTCCTCCATCATTTGAAAAAGGGATATTTTCACTTATCTTCTTATGCAAGTTTTAACCTTTCACCTTTTGAACAAGTCACCTTTGACTTGTGTGTGTAGGTCAAAAGTGTGTTTGTTTGAAGTAATTGTGAACCCTTGATTAAATCCCATCATGCATTCTCATCCGTTGATGAAAATCCATGATCCATGCCTCTCATCTCCTTCATCTTTGATAATTGATTAATATTTTCAATCTCAACCCTCCATCTCTCATTTGTTCTCCTATAAATAGGTCAATATTTGGAGACAAATGGATCCATCTTTCAATTGCAAACTCATGTTGTTGAATTCACTTGCACTCACACTCATCTTTTACTTACTTTTAGCTTGTTTTAGTTAATTTTAGTTGCATAATAGCTTAGAGCATTCATTAATGGCTTCTATGCATCCATCTTAGGTTGTATATGAATTAGGGTTTTCATCTTTTAGCTTAGAGTTAGCTTAGATTAGCTTAGAAATAGCATAATTAGATCATTTGTAGCATAAAATCATGTTAATTTAGCTTGCATCATATTTAAATTAGCATAATCTAGGTTTTCATACATCAATCACAATGGTTTCATCGTTTCTCTTCCATAGAATCGACTGAAACAAACTCACTAATCACGGGATTGGGAAAGGGTCATATTTTCGCATCAACACGACACCAATTCCAAAATGGGATAAGTTTCAAATGGGTTGGAGTAGGAATTTAACTATTTTTGTGTAGTTTGTAACTTTCAGTTTCAATTAAATGCTTAGTTTAATTTTCCAATTTGAATGATCTTGTTTGGTAGATGCAGGTTTATTTGGGTAAATTATGCTTCAATTCATCATGGATTAAGTGTAATCGATCCACAATGACAATCCTCATCTCATAGAAGGAAGCAATGACACTTCATAGTACAATAATATAAGGTCTAATATACTCACAAAGGGGTAGTCCTTTATGAAGTGAATAGGGATAATAATTAATTTGAAGACCTCAAGAGTCATGTCTTTGAGGCATTTTCTGAACATGCATGCAAGGAAAAGGTTTTTTATGAGGAGTTGTAAAAGATTTAAAAATGGTGAACAATAACAAGAAAAGGAAATGTTTGTAATTATGGATAAAAAGTATTTGTATTGGTTTAGCATTGTTAAACATTCATTTTAGTTCTTTTTTCATTGTTATGCTTGTATAAAATGGTATGTGATATGTAAAGATAATTTCATTTCCTAAATTGCCAAAAAAATGCAAATATTAGTGGTTGTATAGGTCTTACCACTATAAAAATTCAAGAGGTATCATTTTTCATAATTTGGAGGCAATACATACAATGCTTATATTAGAATTGGAATCCAAAGATATTCAAGTTCAAAGGCATGTCAGTGGTTGTTGCTGAGTTCAAAGAAGATGTTGCTCTCTGATACTCAAGTTCAAAGGAATATTTTTAAGGTTGATGTAGGTTCACATTGTTGCAAGGTGTGACCCTTGGTCTTCCTTGCAACAATAGCGCTTGGGTTTGTGACATGGTCTAATCGCCTCCTGTGGTTCTTAACCAAAACTTGTATCAGGCATTGATAGGTTGATCTTTTGGTGCAACGACAAGTCCAAAAATTGGTATCAGAGCTGGTCATAGGTTCAAACCCTTTGCTTGTTCTGGGGGGGGATTGTTGCAAGGTGTGACCCTTGATCTTGCTTGCAACACTAGCGCTTGGGTTTGTGACATGGTCTAACTGCCTCCTATGGTTCTTAACCGAAACTTGTATCGAGAATTGATAGATCGATCTTTTGGTGGAATGGAAAGTCCAACACACATGTGATATCAAGCATCCTTAGGCACCCTATAGATTATGATTTTGTAGCCCTTCATGTTGAATCACTCCAAGCTACATTCAACCAGCTTGATCCCTTAAGAGTCCAAAGTATTAAATGGTTGCAATCTTAGACATGCTATTACTCAGAAATCGTGATGCTTAAAAACTCTTCGTCTGGGGCTATAAGATTGCATTTCCTATATAATAACCTCTCTTGATTTTTGCTATCTCAGAGGTATTTTCTCATGGTGACGACTTTTCAGTTGAGGAAAAAGTTGTCAAATGCAAACAATGTAAGTTCTACAACTTTTGTTTTGCAACTTGTGTGACCAAACCAACTATTCCAACAGGTCTGAATGGGTACATTTATGCTAGGAATGGTCCTCTTTCATACCCAAACATGTCGAATCAGTCCAAACTATGTTCAACCAGCTCAATCCCTTAAAAGTCCAAAGTGCAAAATGACTACAATCTTTGACGTGATATTAATCAGAAATCATGATGCTTGAAAAAATCTCTGTCTAAGGCTACAAGATCACATTGGGACCCTTTACAATAACCTCTCTCAGTTTTTTCTCTCTCAGAGGTGTTTTCCTGTGGTGACGACTTTTTAGTTGAGGAAAATGTTGTCAAATGCAAGTAGTGTAAAATTGCAAAGTGGTACAACTTTCATTCTACATTTTGTATGACCAAATGGATTATTTCAATAAGTCCAGATGAGTATTTTTATGCTAGGCATAGTCCTCTTTCACACCCAAACACACTGAATC
This sequence comes from Sequoia sempervirens, assembly GCA_007258455.2. Classification (NCBI taxonomy): domain Eukaryota; kingdom Viridiplantae; phylum Streptophyta; class Pinopsida; order Cupressales; family Cupressaceae; genus Sequoia; species Sequoia sempervirens. The sequence continues at coordinate 304,221,403 of VDFB02373365.1, read as the reverse complement.
ACTTCAAGCTATGTTCAATCGGCTTGATCCCTTAAGAGTCTAAAGTGCAAAATGACTTCAATATTTTATGGGCTAGTACTCGGAAATTGTGATGCTTAAAAACTATTTTTTTGAGGATATAGGATCACATTGGCCCCCTCTACAATAACCTCTCTTGGTTTTTTCTATTTCAGAGGCGTTTTCCTGTGGTGACGACTTTTGAGTTGAGGAAAAAATTGTCAAATGCAAGCAGTGTAAAATTGCAAAGTGGTCCAAATTTTGTTCTACAACTCGTGTGACCAAACAGACTGTTCCAATAGGTCCATATGGGTATGTTTACGCTATGAATGGTCCTCTTTTGCACCCAAATAGGCCGAATCATTCTGAACTACGTTTAACTGATTCGATCCCTTAAGAATCCAAAGTGCAAAATGACTGCAATATTTGATGGGCTATTACTCGAAAATTGTGACACTTAAAATCTCTCCATCTAAGGCTACATGATTTAGTTTGGACCCTCTACAATAACCTCTCTAGGTTTTTGCTATCTTAAAGGCATTTTTTCATGGTGATGACTTTTCAATTGAGGAAAAAGTTGTCAAATGCAAGCAATGTAAAGTTGCAAAGTGGGGCAACTTTTGCTCTGCAACTTGTATGACCAAGTTCCAACAGGTTTGGATGGGTACATTTACACTAGGCATAGTCCTTTTTTCACACTGAATCACTCCGAGCTACGTTCAACCGGCTTGATCCCTTAAGAGTCCAAAGTGCAAAATGGTTGCAATCTTTGACGAACTATTACTCAAAAATTGTGATGCTTACAAAATTTTCGTTTGAGGCCATGAGATTGCATTGGCCCCCTCTACAATAACCTCTCTCTCTCTCTCTCTCTCTCTTTTATCTCAGAGGTGTTTTCCCATGGTGACGACTTTTCAGTTGAGAAAAAAGTTGTCAAATGCAAGCAGTGTAAAGATGCAATGTCGTCCAACTTTCTTTCTGCAACTCATGTGACCAAACAGATTGTTCCAACATGTCTAGATGGATATGTTTACACTAGACATGGTCCTATTTCACACCCAAACACGTTGAATCACTCTAAGTTACATTCAACCGACTCGATCCCTTAAGAGTCCAAAGTATAAAATGGATGTAATATTTGACGAGATATTACTCAGAAACCGTGATGCTTTAAAACTCTTCATCTTAGGAGATGAGATCATGTTGGGACCCTCTAAAATAACCTCTCTCTATTTTTTCTATCTTAGAGATGTTTTCCCGTGGTGACGACTTTTCAGTTGAGGAAAAAGTTGTCAAATGTAAGCAATGAAAAGTTGCAAAGTGGTGCAAATTTCGTTCTGCAATTTGTATGACCAAATCAATTGTTCTAACATGTTCAGATGGGTATGTTTATGCTAGGAATAGTCCTCTTTCACACCCAAACATTCTAAATCACTCTGAGCTACGTTCAATTGGATTGATCCGTTAAGATCCCAATGTGCAAAATGGCTGCAATCTTTGATGGGTCATTACTTAAAAACTGCGATGTTTAAAAACTCTTTGTCTAAGGCTACGAGATTGCATTAGGAATCTCTATAATAAATTCTCTCAGTTTTTTCTATCTCAGAGGCATTTTCTCATGGTGACAACTTTTTAGTTGAGGAAAAAGTTGTCAAATGCAAGTAGTGTAAAGTTGCAAAGTGGTGCAACTTTCGTTCTGCAACTCATACAACCAAACTGACTGTTCCAACATGTCTGGATAGGTATGTTTACACTAGGAATAGTCCTCTTTTGCACTCAAACATGTCGAATCACTCCGAGCTACATTCAACCGACTCGATCCCTTAAGAGTCCAAAGTGCAAAATGATTGCAATATTTGACGAGCTATTACTTAGAAACTGTGATGCTTAAAAAATCCCCATCTAAGGCTATGGGATTGCATTAGGACCCTCTATAATAACCTCTCTCAGTTTTTTCTATCTTGGAGGCATTTTCTCGTGGTGACGACTTTTCAATTGAGGAAAAAATTATCAAATACAAGTAGTGTAAAGTTGCAAAGTGGTGCAACTTTATTTTTGCAACTCATATGACCAAGTCAACTGCTCTAACACATTTGGATAGGTACATTTACGTTAGGCATGGTCCTCTTTTGCACCAAAACATGCCGAATCACTCTGAGCTATGTTCAACTAAATCGATCCCTTATGATGGCATGCAAAACAAAGGAAAAGAGAAAGATTCACATGACAGTTGACAAGTCTGAGTTTTCCACACCAAAAGCATATGATTGCATGAAAGAGGTAAAAAATATGGGTGTAAAAATAGTTGAGGAAAGCCTAAACCTTTTCGTTCTCGAAGGGGTTAGATCCAATTACTTAGATCCAATTACTATGTGGATCTCATACTTACATTGAATTGATTATTAATAATATTAGTATTTAGGTAACTTTTTTATTCCTATTATGGCTCTAGTCACAAATGAGAAGGCTACATGACTTTTAAAATCTTGTATGATCATCCACAAGTATAGAAAGGGCAAGACATTTTTTTAATTATCCTCCTTGCCCTTACAATAGTATGGTTGTTATAAAGAGGAAAATTTTCAAGATTCTAGAAAAGAATTCAAATATTTATAGCTAAACCTAATCATAGATCAATTGAAATATGAGCCCACATGGTAGCTTATGACCTAGATAAAGAGAATCAAGAATAATGACGTAACTAATAAGTTCACACTAGAGTCTCAACCATAAGTAGACGCTAAAAATAGCCCAATGAAGAGGTATAAATATATGTTGATACATGAGATATTACAACCCCTATTCCTACTCCTTAACCATCATATCAAACATTCTAGAAGAAATTTGTTGTATATCACCTATAATTAAAAAATGCATTCTTTGAAGAAGCTAGGATGGAGTGAATATAGAATAAGTAATTGGTGAAAATATGGGCAAGAAGTTGGACACATGGTGGAAAAACCAAGTCACTTTTCCTTGGGTAATGAATGGGATGACATATATGGGAAGGATCATTTCAATCCTATCTCTTCCTTCACTCCAAAAAAGCCTCAAATCCAAGTAAGTGAAATAACAGTAATATCATTTGGTGATGAAAAAGGAGTAAAAATAAAAACCTCCAAGTTTCCATTTAACGAAGTAGCTAATTACATTGGTAGATTTGGTGCTAGAAAAATTCACAACCTATGCATCTACTCAACCATATATTTCATTGAAAAGTATCCTAACCCCACTCCAATTAGTATTTCAAAGAAAACAAAAGAAATAATTAACTCTAGCTCTTATTGAAGAGGAATCTACGTAAAATGTCCTACTACAAAGAATGAGATGTTCCATCTCCACAAAATTAACTATCAAATACATTGTAACCAACCAAGAAATAATAAAATCACCCAAGACAACTAAGGGGAAAACTAATGACTCCTTTGAATCTTAGTAGGTTCTCACCACAAACTAGAGCTTATTTTAGAATACCACAAGTGGAGGTGAGGAGATAGAAGAGGAGAAGGAAAAAAATTGAGAGAAATGATGATCCACCTATGAAAATGGTGTATATGAAAAGTAGAAAATGTAATAGAAAAGCATACAAGAGCCATTAGAGGTTTGTATAGAAAAGGTACAATAGGTTAAACTATAAATATCTATCTTCCCTCTCCTCCTAGCTTTATCCCTTTTAAATTCTTCCTTGGATTCCATATTGAATTAGCACATAAGTAAATGATAAATCATTGGTGAATCATTTTTGGAAATATTGAAGTTGTTTAGCATCAACTAATAAAGTTTTTTAGCATTAGTTAATAAATATTCAAGACAAACCATGAAGGACAACATTGAGAAATGCTAGGGTTAACCAATTAATAAGTATACATGTGAATAAGTGAAGCACAAGTCATCAAATACATGTAAGCCTTGAAGTATAAACATGAATACATAGTATATGCGTTAATATAAAGTATATGCATGAATACAAGGTATATGCATGAAAACATGTAAGTCGCAAAGTATACATTGGAATACATGCACGTTGTAAAGTATACACTTGAATACATGTAAATCATATCTATTGAAGCATGGATGTATAATGAAAATATGGAAACCATCAATAAAAAGGGTTTGTATTAACCAAATAGCGATGTAGGCATACATCAATATATGTTGATATAAGTATAAATATATACAAAATAGCCATATAGGCTTACAAGAATGCCATATAGGAATACAATGTAAAATATATGCTATACAAAATATGTCTAAAAATGCCATATAGGCATACAACAAAGGACCCTAGAATCAAAATTCATTTCTCTCCATGCTCTCGAAACAAATTATTGCCCTTTGTTGGTCGGCCAGATGGTGATAAGTCTATCACTTTTTTACTCTGAGGTCGAGGGGTGCTCCTGGTTCTCATCCTAGGGTTTAGTTCCTCATCAAGCCTTATCTGTTACAATAACAAGTACAAAGACATTAATATATAGAAATTACATTATAAAAATGATATATTTAACAAAATAATCACTTACTGCCACTAGATGATCACTCTCCTCAAGTGAAATATTCACATGCCCATGTTGTGGCATGTTGAAGTCCTATAGAAACTGGATCTAAAGAAAAATTAAACTATGAATCAATAGTCATTTTATTTTTCACTAACAACTATAACAACAAATGTAATTTGAAATTTAGTAATCTGCCTCATACCCTTGTGAGAGGCATTGAGAAGTCTATAACAGAAGAAACACCATGCTCCATTTCCCTATGAACATCTAGAGGTGTTTCTTCTTGCAACATCTAGAAATAAAACAACCAATTATTCAATCACGAAAACTACAATAGTGATGTAGGTCCCGAATTATAATGTATGAGATACATTTGAACAAAATTTTGAGTACTTTTTGAGCTATATATTTATTACTATCATGCTTATTATTTTCCCTATCCATAGATTGTTCGAAAGAACCCATTTTAGGCTTTTATCTATAGCAGCAAGGTGGTGAACCATTTGATAAAATGCTTTAGTAGACATGTGCGAAAAATGTGGTAGTATAGAGAAGGAAATGAACTATTTGAATAAATGCCTCAAAGAAATGCGGTCTCATGGTGATGGAATTCCACGAAAAATAAATGTGTCATGCAATTCCATCACCATGAGACCATATTTCTTTGAGGAAATTTTTCAAACAGTTCATTGCCTTCTCTATGGTATTATGCTGGGATGGGGTGGATGGTATAGTGTGGTCTTGGTTATGAGATGGAGGGGGATCATGACATGAAGAGGGAGGGGTGGGGATATGAAAAATTGGAATAAGAGGTGGAAGCTTCCATGGATTGTTAAATCAAGGATGAGGATGAGGACCTTGAAAAAGATTTGGAGGGGAATTGTGGCTAAAGGCTTGGTTTCTATTCTTAAGGCAGTGAGTTGTTTGAAAAAATGCCTCAAAGAAATGTGGTCTCATGGTGAGGGAATGCCATTCCATCACCATGAGACCACATTTCTTTGAGGCATTTTTTCAAACAACTCACTGCCTTCTCTATGCTATTGCTTACTATTATGCTTTGATATATTTTTTCCAAGCATCCATAGTTTTTTAGAAAGCATCTATTTTAGGATTTTAACCATAACAACAAGGAAGTCAACTATTTGATAAAATTATTTGGTAGACATGTATGGAAAATGTGGTAGCATAGAAAAGGTAGTGAGCTGTTTGAAAAAATGCCTCAAAGAAATTGGGTCTCATGGTGATGGACATCACCATGAGACCACATTTCTTTGAGGCATTTTTTCAAACAACTCATTGCCTTGTCTATGTTATTGCTTACTATTATTCTTTCATATATTTTTTCCAAACATCCATAGCATAGACAAGGTAGTGAACTATTTGAAAAAATGCCTCAATAAAATGTGGTCTCATGGAATGCCATGAAAAGAAAATGCAATTGGCAACTGCTCCTAGTTATTACTTATGCTATGTGAAGTAATTACATCACTGTTTATGTTGAATTTCTAAACAACTATATTGTAATTAAATTTTTTTCATCTATCAACATCTAGTTATTAGTTATGCAATGTGAAGCAATGCTTTGATTTTGAAAGATGTGCAATGCAATGTAATCAATGATATGAATATAAACTACACAAATCTATTAAGCACAATTCATTAGTTAAACTCTTTATTCTATTACCTGCGTGAAGGTTTTTACTCCACTAGCACTAGGAGGTTTTCCCATGAAACCTCCAATATTAACCTATTCAACATCCAAAATCAAATATTAGAATACCATTCATATAACAATGTTATTCACATGTAATATTTATAATTTTTTACTAGTTACATACCTCAGTAGATGCAACACTTGGAGTAAAAAATAGGTGGAGCGCCGGTGTATCCAATATCAACACTATGACCCTAAAATTTTGTTACAATCATTAAACTAAATTAGTTAGTTTTTCATTTCAAAAATGAAATTTAATAAATTAAATTCAATGGAAATGTTAACATTTACCTGAGTATCGACGCTGAAATCCTCATTCAAAATGTCATTTTCCATCACCAACTCTGTAGTTGCAGACGTATCTTGTGCACCAGCCTCCTGATTGTCTGTGGGGTCATATGTATAGGCTGACCCACAAACCTAACAAGAATGAGGTGGAACCCTACCCCTCAAACTCTCCCCTAGCTAGTGTTGTACTATAGGACTGGCACACTTGATGATACTCTAGGTCAGAGAGCTAATAGACTACAGAGTGTCCACCTTAGCACTCTCCTTCATGATTGAAGGGATATCAATGTGCTCATAAGCTAACCTAGCGAGTGCTCCTCTCCCTTGTTGTTGAGGATCAAGACGTGCACTTGGTCTATCCTATGCCGACCCACCACCTCTCCCCTGAAAGTTTCGCATATCAAAATAGTTGGGGATTTTGTTGAGGACAAACTCGCAGTAGAGTTTCCTCAAGAAATATTTGGGGACCTCATTATTGTTGCATGGTGGATGGTAAAAAACCATCCACCACCTATTCCAAAAATTATTCCTAATCCCTTGGTGGTTGCACCAATGGATAGGAAACCTCTTTCTATTAAGGTGAAGAATTTGATTGGTGTGTGGATTTGTGAATAGTGAGCACAAATCATATTTTGTAATTTTTTCATCTTTTAATTCTTTATATGATAATTTATCTACATAAAAATTCCTACACTCCTGCCTCTTATCCGCCCAACCACTTAATTGCTTGCTAATTACATCTACATGTGTTAACATGGCTTGAAGTGAATTTGCAAGTGTGCTTCTTTCCGAGGTTGAGCTTATACGATCGTTCAACCTCACGATTAACTCCTCAATCTATTTTTTGTTGTTTTCAATTTCCCCCATTAAATTTTGCTAAGTACCAAGAGGATGTTGAGGAATTGTTGGAGGAGTTTGGTGCTGTGGTTGTTGAGAATTTTGTTCATGTGCTTGTTCACGAGGAGGAGAAGAATTTTGAGGAGGAATTTTAGGTTGATTATCAACTCCTATAAATTAAAGAAATGAACATATAAAAAATAATCTAAATTTACCTATTTAACAACAAATTCACAAAAAAAAATTCTTACTTATTCGACCTCCCCGTTGACATGGCAGCATCCTAGCGAAGCAATTGTAAAGATTCAATGAAGAAATTTCAAGATTTGATGCTTCCAGAATGTGAGTGCACAATGATAGGGTTTGATGGCTGTGGACAAGAAAAAATGACAGTGAAAATGGAATGAATTGGATGTGCTTCTTTTTTTTTTTTTTTTCTGTTATAATAGGCTATAATGTGCTCGTGTTATAACACAAGTGCATTGTAGGCTCGGTGTGACCAAGTATAAGGCTCAGTCAAACCAAGCCATAACACACTTGTGTTATAATGCGCTCGTGTTATAGCCTTTCAATTTTTTTAAAAAAATTTGGCCACTTTTTGCCCCCCCCAAATTTTTGTACCCGCCCTATGCTATGCACTTCTTAATCTAGGAATTTTATTTGAATATGTTATGCACTTTATTTGATTTAAGTAATACTTTTCTTAATTTAGAACTTTGGTTGATAAATGCTATGTAGTTTTTAAATGTAGGTTAATGGTGCCAAAAAATCTTTCACTTTCTTGTGGTTGGTGATTTTAGTAGATGATTTTATATTCTTGAAGTAAAAAGAAGCTTTTGATTTGAGTGATTGAGTGGTTAACTAACCCTCTTCGGTCTTCCAATTGGTCTAATGAGTTTTGTTTGATCCTGGTTGGTTAGGTGGTTTATTTGAGTGGTGAAGATTTATATGTCTTCCATTATGGGACCTTCTTTGAGGTTTTGTGTATATTAGGTGATAAATATGATAGAGAAGAATTCATATATGATAGATAATTTTTTTAACTACATTATTCTTCTCAACTAACCTTACATATACATTGTGCTTATTGAAGAACTTGATAATAGGGATTAACAAAGATAATAAAAATAGATTTCTATTTCTTTATTAATGTGAGCCTTGTAAAAATTTAATCTCATTCCTTTGGGTAGGTGTAAAATCCAAATAAGTTTACAAAAATTACTCTAACAACTTTATTTGACAATAGTTAATTTTTTTTTTTGATAAATAAGGGGCTAAAGCCGAGAAGATTGTATTAAAATTAAAATTATAAGGATTTACAAGACTTGAAGCCTCAACAGAAGATAAAACAAACAGAATCATGACTTAAATTTCTCCTGCTCTTAGTAACTCCACAAATAAGAATTCTTCAGGCCTCAAATTCATTGAAAGTGTGACCAGACTATCTTCAACCCGCAAAATCAGCTAAGCAAGCATGGATCCTGTAAAGAAGATAGCGATGGATTGTTGGCGATGAATTATTGACGATGAATTATTGATGATGAATTGTTGGAGATGAATTGCTGACGGTGAATTTGCTTGAAGCCCAAGAGAACATGTCCATCAATCCCAACTAGCTCTATGTATAACTCTGAACTCACAATCTAACTCTTCAAGAGGCTCTACTTTCTTCCATTAATGAATATTATAGTTCTCTTTTGCTATGCTGATGGCTGCTTGCTGTTCTGTTAGATTGAAAGTCGTTGTAATGTTGAGCATATAGTGTTATGTATATAATATAATCGTTGCTGAACTTTTTGTGGGTATGTCAATGCCTATATGGACTGTTATCACTTGAACACTCTATTTGTCCTTTTCTTTACCAACTGCTGTATTGACTACTGGTATTTGACTATTTTTAGACTTATCTACTCTTTTGATTGTGACAGTTGTTCACTGACACAATCAATAATCAATGGGATTCAGTTCTTGTGACCAATCTTTGAATGTCAGTGAACAAAAGTCATGTCCATGATCGTGATTTTCTAACAACAGACAAATTTTTCAGAGCATAATTGTTTCTATTAGAGGTCACAAGTTAATGTTGAATCACAGCGGGTGACCTACTCTTGTGATGATGGTGCATCAATCTCATCCTTTGCCTCGCCTTTGTCAATTAAAGCCATTATGCAACAGAGAAAGCATCATGATGCTGGGAATAATCAAGAAACATTGTATACAGGGACCATGGACCATTTGAATCCGCAAGATGGCAGCAGGGAAGGCATTTTTAAAGAAACCATGACAAGTAATAAAGTTATTCCTCAATACACTTCTGCCTTTCCTTCAGTGCAAATAGTTTCTCAGCACATGTAAACAACAACTTCAACCACAATATTGATGTGCCTGCTGATCAACGCTTTGTAGATAGATTCAATGAACTAAATGGGAGTTCAAATACTAAACAACAACTTCAACCACATGCCAGTGTGAATCAAGCAGATCGTGGAACTACTGCAATTCATGGTGATGCAAGTGCAATATTTGGACCATCTTAAGCAATTTCAACAATGTTGATGTGCCTGCTGATCAACTCTTTGTAGATAGATTTAATGAACTAAATAAGAGTTCAAATACTAAACAACTTCAACCACAAACCAATGTGAATCAAGTAGATCATGGAACTACTGCAATTCATGGTGATGCAAGTGCAGTATTTGGACCATCTTTGGTAGTGAACAACAGTTCAAATGAACTATGTGGAAGTAAAGCTGATTGGCAGAGGGATGGATTCGATAGTTGATCTGACTGTCTTTCTGTGACATCCTTCCAGCACCATCAGACTATTTTTATGGCATCCTTTCAGCACTCTTTGACTGACTTTCTGCGACATCCTTCCCGCACTCTTTGACTGCAAACTACATGTAAAACAAGTACTAAAATATTCTACAGAAGATTACTGTAAAACAAGTATTAAAGAGTAGTAAGATATTGATGCATCACTCCATCCAATAGTAAAATACTTTTTGAAGAAATCTGGAACGTGGTCTCCATTAAACATGATGAATAAAATTTCAAGAGAACATTCTAAGATCACAACATAGCTGTAGAGATGAGCATTACTTAAATATATAGGTCATCAAGTTATTGTAAAAAAACATATTAAGTTAGATAGTTTCAAGTTTTAACATTGACCACATCTAGGTCTTCCTTTTAGGGACAAACATCAACTGAAGAATAAATCTATGAGATCAATACTTGAAAGTTACTCAAAAGAATCAATGAACACAAATATTCTTGAGGATAGGTTATAGGATCCACCAAATAACTTTAAGATATACTTTGTATTCTCTTTAAACCAACGATTTTTTAGTGGCTAATATTGGCCAATTGACTAATAATTAAAATTTGGGAATCAAAAATTGGCTAATAGTTTGAGTAAGGTGACTTGAATCACCACATTTTTACAAAATTTTATTTTAGTCTTATATATTTATCTCCAAAGAATTTATTTTATTATAATTCTTAACTCAAAATTTTTCCACAATATTCAATACATGATTAGATCAAATTCACCTAAATTGTATAAGTTATAGTAGAAATGTATATTAATTTGCCAATAGTGTATCATAATTATTAGTTGATTTAGGGCCATATTTCCAATATTTAGTTTCCAATTTATTTATAATATAATCTAATGGCCCTCATTGTATTCTACAAGGTAAAATCTACTCATGATCTGTAATTCTTATGGGGCTCAAAATAGCTTTTGGATTGTTGATCTTCTAATATTAATATTTAAGAGCATTTTTAGGCTCCATTGAGCATTACATATCATAAGTATGTATTTTAAATCATGAAATACAATGAGGTTTGTTAGATTATATTTTAAATCAATGGTGGAAAGTAAATATTAGTCTACACTTAAACCCATCGATAATTTCCACCCTTGAGCCCCTAATTTTCCATAAAAAATATTTTTTAAAATTGGAAGGATTCATCATCATAATTAATAAATTTTCCTATCATTTTCTAAGATTCGCCAATATTTTCTACACAATTTTATTGATGTTAAAAAGATCGCTAATAAAATTAATATTTTTTTGAAAAAAGAAAAAAAATCATCAATAGAAATTAATTTTTTTCTCAAAAAATGAAAGATTCATTAAGATTTTATATCTTTTTTTGAGGGGGGATTCTTAAAGTTATCACTACTTAAAACACATGTTTATTATCAATTGATATTTACGTTGGTTCTCAAGTTCAAGTTTTATATAAGTTATAGTTTAAAACACAAAATTTCTAATGAAGATTCTAAAAGACATTGATATATGTTTTCTTACTTCCATAAAATTAAAAAATTAAGATACAAACTTGAGAGACATTAAGGATGAGTCCATTAGTACCAAGTTCTCTATTTTATAGTAACACAAATAATCTCACCTGGATAATGGCATTACATAATTCATTCAATGTTAGAATTACTACATACAAACACACATTTAATTCAAAACATGAACACATTATTATTTCATAATTTTTTTCAATAGATTACATTGCACTATCCATGTCTTTGTTCAATTTTTTTGTATTAATAAAAAAATAAAAACGTAAAAGTAAAAAGAAAAGTCTAAAATTATGTTAGTACAAATTAAAAATTAATAGTAAATAAAATATTTATTTAAAAATTATTAAAAAGGATGAAATCTTAGAAAGCTTTTATTTGTAGTAAATAATACAAATCACTAGACATTACTTTTAAATTCTTGAGAATTTGTTCATGATAATAAACATAATATTAATGGTGTCATTTAATAATAAGCATAATATTAGTAATACCTTATTAAATAAGAAAAATGAAAATAAAAGTTAACAATAATAATAATTAATAAGTAAAATAAAATATATTGAAATTAGTGAATTAAATTGTTTGCATGTTTCATATTATTTATTTTATTATTATAAAAAATTAAAGAAACTCTCGATAATTTGTTAAATAAAAAATAAAAATATTAAAAAAAGTCAAAATAAATAATATATGCATTAAATAGAATAATTCTAAATCAGAATAGAATTATTTTTTAATAAATAATTTTTTAAAATATAATTTAAAATAATCATTAAACAAATAAAATAGTTTCATATTGATATTATTGATATTTTTCAACATTTTTGAGATAAATGTATTTAAATTATCTCTACTAGTACAATTAAAACAATTCTTACTCTTTCTTGGTTTCAGCTTGGTGGAGATTGATTTAAATTATTAGGTCTATGCTTCCTGGTTGCAACAAGTTGGAATGATGGCTGTGTATTTTGCTTCTTACATTTCTCTGTATATGTTATTTCTACTTCAATATAAATTAAAGTTCTGTCTACCCTCATAATATTAACTTATGCTTTCATACCAATTAGTTCATTAGCTATGGCTATAATTGGCAGCTAGCATTGCAAATCCAGTGATTGGAAAGTCACAAGCAGAGGTAATGCACAATATGTGATCTTTAAATCAAAATAAATATTATCTTTCGTTTTTACTTCTTTTCACCCACAAGACCAGCACAAAGTTGTGCCTTTTCATTTTTCAACATGGCAATCTCTGATCTAATACTTTCTACACCTTCCCCATTGCCTTCTGCAATAGTTTGCTCCAATGTCATGATAATTCTTTCAATGCTTTTAATCTGCACACAGATAAAATAGAGGATAATATCTAAGAATTTGCATGCAGATAAAATAGAGGATGCCATCATAGTTTCCAGAAATGAGGATTCAAACCTTTCTATGAGGCCACCTGCGCATCCCATTCCTTCTACATATCTTTTTCAAGACTGTGGGACAGATTGCCAATTCCTTTGCGGCCACATTGATAGGGAGGTGGAAGTATGCTGCTAAATCTGATATTTTCAACTTCCCTGTTCTCTCTCTCTGCAATGCAATATGTCAGTCAGGCAATTACAACTTCAATGAACCAGTGCACATTTATGATGCTTTATTGATACATCACCTGTAAAGCAACATTGCTCTTCGGGGGCTTCACGGGAGGGGTACTGCCTGTTTGATCAACTCCATGTGGAGCATAGCTTCTATTCATCCAGAAATTACCTGTAAGATTTTGTCCCGGAATAAATCCATTGCTGGGAGCCTGCAATCCTGAAAAAATGAAAAACAGATTCATTTTAATTTTTGATATCTTGTCCAACAAGATTGTTTTTGTTTCTTCACTGTAATTTTATTTTGCAGTTGCTGAAATCCAAGTGCTTCCATGGAGGGGGGCTTCCTAAAAAATTTCAAGGGGTAAATTAGGTGGTTCCTAAGAATTTTAAAGTAGATGGTTCCATGAATTCATAGTGCACTTTAAATTGAAAATTTTAAGATCTTATGAAATTTATTCAACAGAATATATAAATATAAAATGATCAAAAAATAATTGATCGGAATCTAAAAACAGAAAATTTCCTAGAGTGATGGAAGTAATTATTACATCTGGTCAATTCTTAGGGTTTCATCGATCCCACCTAACCATGGTCAAGCAGGCTTGACATAGGGTTTACATCAAATATGACTGGCAGAAAATTGCTAGCTACAAAACTCTATTTGGATCAACATAAAAAGCCTTTGAAACATGGTAGGCTTTACATATCAACTCATAAGTTGGTAGAGATGTCTAGTAATTTGGGAATTAGATCAGGAGCTTTATCAAGTTATAACCTTTATAAATCCAGAGAGAAGGGTGGCTCTAAGTAACAAGTAGTCCATACAGACATTAGGTCAAACAACTTATTTAAGATTACATCAAATGACATTAAGGGGTATATAACCTCCTAAAAACCCAACTAGATCACCTCCATAATCCTTGAGAGAAGGAAAGCCCTATAAGATTAACACCAGGTACCAAGGAATTGAACACTTCCAGAAGAAAACAATTTACCAGAAGCTAGTTCATAAGGATTTAAATATGGTTGTTGCAATGGCTGATTGTAAAAGCCTGAAGCAGACTGTTGATTGAAATACATTTCCATGCCATTGTTCATCCCATATATTGGATCACGGTAGGGACAGAGAGAATCATAATGTAGAATAAATCCTTCTCTCCTTCTAAGAAGGCTGTATTGGAATAAAAACTGTTTCACATAGTCTGTTTTTGCCATTGCAAACCTGCAAGGAAAAGATATGATCATTATATCACGATAACCAAAGAACGTTCTAATATAATTACTAGTAGTTATATTCGGATGATCAAAGAAATAGTCTACCTAATGAATCAGAATAAATATATTAGACATAGTTAACAGATATTTGCCATTAACTTGATATATAGAATGGTAAATCAAGACAACCGAATAAACAAAATCAAGGAGTTTTAATTTTCTAAACTGGTGAATATGAAGAAAAATGATCTACTAAACAATTATATGCATTTTAATTAGTCATACACATCATTTTCATCTTAAGCACCTTAAAAGTAGTCCCTCGAAAAGGAATTGCAGACTTACTCTATAATTTGTGGTTCTACATTGGGAGGGATTCCACTCATAGAGCAGCGAATGTGCATGACTGCATGATAGAACTGTCCGTTCCTTCCGTGGATCTCAAGTTTTGTGTCTTGAATTCCTGAAAAAAGGTATGTCTTATTATTGTATTCTGTTACTAGTGGAAAGATAAAAGCTCAATACAAAGGGACTAAAATGAAAATAAAATGCTTAATAACCTCCACCCTAGGGTCGGAATGCTTTATGTAAGATCTGTGGCACTGCAAAATTACATATACAAAAAATCAGTGATGTTTAGGGTTTTATTGTTTTTTTTGCTTGACAAGTCATGGGTGAGGTTATGGACAGCCCCATAAAAACTGTGAGCGCTACATTTCAACATTATCAGAACTTGGGTGAGGTTATGGGCACCATTTCAGTAAGGGTATAACGTTGGGAGGCTCAGAGCCTGTGGATAAACTCTTTGTTTACCAGGGCCCATCAGAGACTCGAGGAGATTAAACTACCATATCACACACAAATGAACCTGGGTCTTTTTCATGGAAGATTAACAATTGTAGATGCATCCATTACCTACACCACAACCATTTGGTATCTTTCCAGATAAACTTCCTATGACCTTGAGGATTTGTGGGTTTTACCAAAAAAAACAAATTATAATACAATTCTAGCCACAATGCATTCAGGTTTTCTTTCAATTTCAATGTTATGTAAAATCAAATCAATACAAAGGATTGAAGGATCCGGAGTTAACCATTGGAATGGATTATTTGACGGAAACATTGGCAAGAACCACATTGCATCTCATTAAGTTGGGGCCAATTGAAATGAATGTCATTGTAGAATGGGTTTTGTGAAATATCAACACCATCCATGGGCAAAGTTGTGCCTGCTGAGGCTGGAAATCCATTTTGATCCAAAGCAGGCTGTTGCATCAATTGATCTTCCAAGTCTGTAAGTCCATCAGAATCACTTCTTAACAAGCCCTGAGGGAGCTGATCCAATGGATTTGCAGGAACAAGTGCAGAGGAAGGAGGACACCCATTATTATCTTCCTCAATAAAATTATCAATAGATTTAGGTGGAGACACACCGCCATCCTGGTTGCACTGTTCTGAACTATCCTCATTACCAAGCATGGCAAAAGAAGCTTGTTCATCCATTCCAAAATCAAACATTTCAACATTGAATATGTCATCCATGTTGTTAGCCTCAATGTTATTGCCCTCAAAAAGTTTGTTTTCAATGTCATCACCCTTCACAGACTGCAATGGTGGCAACTGCAAAGGAATCTCTTCTTGTTCATGTCCCACAAAGGAGGGAAAATCTATGTTATCAGAGTTTAGGGTGGCCTCGTCCAGCGTGCACTCAAACCTCTGGTTATTGAAGTTATTTTGAAACTGCATTTCTCCATTAGAGACTACTTCTGCAGACATTGTCTAAATTGAAACTATGTTGATGTTAACAAATGATCAAAGCAGGGCAATGGGTGTGAAGGACAGTAATGATAATATTGAAAGCCAAAAGCATGCATGAAAGAAGAAATAATAAAACAGTAGGATATCCTCCCAGACTGTGTAGACCTTATGTAAGGAAAATCACAGAATGGGAGGCTGCTTCTGTTATCTGTGACTTTTTTCTTTTTCCTTTTCTTCTTTCTATGTTGGCATCGGGTACAATATCTGTTGAATTGGTGTTTTTCATGGTAGGGATTGGTATTTTCAGTTATAACCGTTGGCTTTGATTTCTTTGTTCACATATTCTTAAAACACATGTTTACAATTCCATGGAACAATCGACTATTCTAACTTTTAAAAAGAAAAATTGAAAAATTTCCGGTTTATATTTGAAAAGGAAATAAATACAACATTTTCTAGTATAATTAAGGTATATCAATAAATTCCACTTAGCAAGGAATCAACCTTAAATTTTAAGAGTTGGAATAATAATGGGAATGTACAAGCACAATTTTTTAAAATAATAAAAAGGATAAGGATTTTTTTAATTTTTTTTTACAATTTGATAATGTTTTATTGCATATTGTTGTTTAATAATCAAAATGTATTTTTATATTAGATTTAGTTTTTGAATGTTTTGATAATTAATTAATTAACTTATTATATACTATTTTGTATCAAATTCATATGCGTAAAACAAATCTTTATATTGTGAAAGTGATCCTTTGTAATGCATTTGACCTAAGTGCATGTAAATGATATATATAGTTATGATTGTCTAAAACTTGTTCACCTCACATTTTGGAATTTGAAATTGTAAACAAGTATTATTAACAAACACCTTAGATGAGCTTATTAGGTAAGGATTTCTCCGTGGATCAAATCCATAGAATTCGATCTAAAGTTTTGAACAAGGATTGAAGACAATGAGCAATTGTGCATAATTCTCTATTTTGGTAATAGGATCAAATGTTGATGTAAACCAATGATTGGATGAATAACCTAATACAATCTATGTAAATATGCAAGTTAAATATAAATTCTTGGATGGCGGAAGAGGGTTTGTCCTTTTATAGAACAATCCAAAATACTTGATATGCAATGTTTTACACTCAACTAAATAGGTAATGGCTTACTAAGGAGTTAGATTGTGCACAATTTACTATTTGAATTAAAAAGTTTTGGGCTCATTTTCATACTTGTAGATTCAAATTGGATAAATTGATTGATAAACTAAGAATCATGATCAATCCTTTGGGATAAGTGTGTAGACACATAAAATTGACACCTTGTTAATTCCAATTATTCTTCTATCATTGATCATTCACATTTGATCAATTACCTTATTCTCAACATCTATATTAATTAAATCATATTTTTTATTATTTAATTAATCTTTTTCACTAGTCTCTTCATCCTTCTTCCTCACCTAAAATCATCTCTTCCATTCACTCCTAAGATCTAGAAATTGATAAAATATTTATCTAATAATTATTTACTTAAACTTCATCTCCTCTTTTCCTCTCAAATTAAATAAATATTTCCTATTCTATTCACTTTTGATTATCTACCACTACTCTTCATCTACCACCTAATCCACATCTAATCATTTGTATATGGGTTTATTAATGATTAATCAAGGTTTGACTCATTGAAGTCCCAATGAGAATCCACTTGTCATAGAATGTACATGTATGTGATACTTGGAGGTATGGCTAAATTTTCTATTACTTTTTAAATACTAATTATAAAGTTGGCCTATGTACTTGGCCTGTGGAATACTCCAAAATCAACCTTTTAAAATCCTTCTAAAGTACATCATGGTGCTCTATCAAATCCATGCCATCCACTTTCCCTCAAGCTTAATCTCCACAATTAATATCCTTACAATCTAGAAGTCTCCCATCTCAACTAATCACCATTAGCCACTTGTCCACCTCTCCTTCCTTGAGAGGTTTCATGCATTTTGAGCCCTTGATCTTCTCCTTGCATCCTAGCCCTCTAGTGGACTCCAAAAATCTATAAATTGAAGGTCTGTCTAACAAAATAAAAATCAAATTTGAATGCAACATTATGCTGAGTGTAGACACCTAAAAATTATTGTTAGGCCTATGAATTAATTAAATCCCCTTTTTTCATCTTTGATAATTAAATAATCAACATAATTATTTAATTATTATTTGACGTCGCAAAATCTTCTATTAATTAAATAATCCAAATTATTTAATTAATTCATTTTAGCCTTCTATGTCTTCTTTTGATTAATTAAATAAATTGTTATTTATTTAATTACGTCATTAATATCTTTGACCTCTATTATTAAATAAATTTATATTTATTTAATTATTTGTCATTTTTCACTATAATTAAATAATTAACAAATTTTGTTAATTATTCATTGATAGCTTTTCTGTCAGGAGTTAATTAATTTTTTATTAATTAAATAACTTATTGTTGCTCTCACTTTTTGAATTAAATTTCTATTTAATCAAAAAGTTAACTCGCCTTTTCCTATTGTAATGAGATAATGTTTCCATTATTTCAAAATACAATTTCCCTCTCAAACTGAAGTGATTTTTGTGAAATCAGTTAATTTCCGCTTGCTCTTTCACTTTTGATCTTATCTCATCCTATCTCTATTAATTGCAGCCATTGATTGAACTAAAAATCAGTCAAGCTCGATCATTTATCTCGCATTCACCTCTCTATAAATACCATTGTCATTTATCATTTTTGAATATCTAGAGTTTATATGCTTCCGTGCTAGTGAGATTAAAACTTTGATATTTTGCTTTGTCTTAGTCACATGCTTCTTAGTGCATACTTAATAATCTAAGGGCATTAATTAATTACAACAAAATGGAGAAGAGCTATAGAGGTCATCCAATGGGCTCACAAGTTTGGTGATATTGTTTTATTTTATTTACATTCATGCTTCCTTTGTTCTTCGTAGTTGATTATGATTTTAGAATTAATGTTTAAATGTTTATTTTCTTAATTTTGATTTTCCCTAATCACATTGAGCACTTACATGCAATCACATAATCAATTTTATCAATTGGGTAAATTCATTGTAATTAGTGCAATAAAGAGGTTCAATATGGGTATCATCATGTGTTTATTTTATCTTTGAATCTCTTTGAGGCCTTATCTAAGTTAGTGTTTGATTTATTATGATTGAGAAATTCAACTTGTTTTAGCTTGCTCTTCTATAATCACTTTTCACTTTAACACATTTTTAACACACCTAGTGGGAACCACATCCATGTCACTAATAAATTCACATGTTTTTGAATGTTTTTTACTCACAAATTACAATTCAATACATTCATTCCCTAGTCAACATATCTATTGTGCAACTTGATGGTTTTGTTTAGCACTCTAGAAACACACTTTTAGCATTTTCTCATCATGTAACTTTTCATTTTCTAACAAGGGGTAGATTTTACAAACTATCATACTATTGAAATATATTTATGCTCTATTTTTGTATAGAACTAACCATATTTTTTGTAAGATTAAGTATTTTATCAACTTTTGCAATTCAGTGCATGCATTCTTGATTTTGTGTATCTTTGCTATCATTTGATGATTCCATAGCGTATTGGCATATGTCTATTTATGCTTATGAAAATATGTTTTCATCATTTTTCTAACTTTTACTCTTAGTTTCTTGATAGAAATTGATTTTGTAGGGGTAGGTATTGTCACAACCACCACTCACCCTCTATACCACAAAAATAAATCAAATTAACTTGCTTTTTGACCAACTAAAAAATATTTTCTATGCAAGAATATTGTTTCAACATTTTTACTTTCAGTTTAGTGCATACATCCCCTACATTAGTAGTTCCATGATATGTACAAATTTTCTTATTTTTAGCAACTTGAAATATAGATCAGTAGAATGATGTATGCATCTTGTAGTTCAAGGGTTCTATCCTAAGTATATTTTAATACTTTTGGTTTTATTTTGAGTTGGTTTAATGTGCTAAGAAAGTCTTTTTGGCTACTATGTTATCTTTAACAATTTTTGGTAGCTTTCTTGTAAGTCAAAGAACAAATAAAATTCAAATACTAACATATATTCTTGAAGCACTACAAGCCAAATAATTTATTATCCACTAGCATTAGTTGCATAGAATTAAAGTAGGGGAAATTATTATTTTTTGTGTTTTGGGAGCTTGTAGAATGTATGCTCTCCCCTCACACCCTTGGGTGATCTTGTGAATCAAAATTTCTACAAATTCCCATTTGTTTAGTTTAAAACATAAGGAGTATGAGAGTCACATATGCTCTCTCCTTACACTTTGTGTGATCTTGTAGATCAAAAGTGCCTAATTTTTTTCCCCTTTAGGAAGCCTACTTTGGATTTCATCATCCTAAGGGATGACCTCAACCACACAAATTTGATAGGGGTATGTGCACCAATCCATGACACAAAAAGATGCCACTTTTATTTTTTTACCCAAAATGACCATTTGGTGAGTGTCAAATTTGGTGCTCACCAAATGGATCAGATGATCAAGTCTAAGGATCTATATTTCAAAATAAAACTCATTTGGTGAGCACCAAATTTGGTGCTCGCCAAATGTGAAGCATGCCTTTTTGGAATGCCATTTTTTGAACTCTTTCTTTTTTCTTTGTCTTTGTCTTTCTCTACTAGGGAAAATATATACATGAAATAAACATTTAAGTTGACATTTACATATGGACATTTACTTTCTTATACTTTAAGTTATATTTCATGTATATAGTTTCAAGATGTTTGAGAGTGGTTTTGGATCTCTTGGAGTTATAATTGTAAATTCTAGTTTTTGGAAGATCTTATAATTTTTTAGAATTAGTCAAATTTTAGTAATTACCATGTCAAATTTTAGTAATTAGGAGGTCAAATTTTAGTAATCAACAAGTTGTATCATCTTTCTCTCTCTCTATCTCGCTCATTATTTATCTCTTATACTCTAGACCTCCCTCTCTCACTATCTCCATTCATTTATCGGACTCTCCCTCCCTTGATCTCAAGAACTACCTCCCTACCTATCCATCTCTCTCTCTCTGTGTCTCTCCCTCCCTCTCCACTGTCTATCTCCCTCCCTCCCTCCTACCCTCTCTACATCTCTCTATCTCTTCTCTCTCTCTCTCTATTCTCTATCTCACTTCTCTCCCTCCCTACCTATCCCTCCCTCCCTCCCCCACTCACTCTCTCCCTCTCTCTCCCCTCTTTCTCTCTCACTCTTTCCTTCCCTCTCTAATTCTCTCTATCTCACCATTCTTTCTCTCTCCATCTCTCTCTTGCTCCCCATCTTTCTGTCACTCTCTCCTTTCTCTCCACTTCTCTCTATCTCACCATTCTCTTTGTCTATGTATTTGTATCCATATATATCTCTCTCTATCTCTCTCTCTCTCTCTCTATCTCATCTCTCTTTCCCTCCTTCCCTATCTAATTTTCTCTATCTCCCATCTCTCTATCTCTCTCTTTCTCTTCCTTCCTCCTACCCACTTTCCCTCTCTACTTATTTCTATCTAACCTATCCCTCTATACCTCTTTCTATCTCCCTCTCTCCTTCCCTCTCTACTTCTCTTTATCAAATTTCCCTACCACCTTTCTCTCTCACTTCTCCCTTCCTCCCTTTCTCTCTTCTTCCCTCTCCACTCTCCCTAGATCTCACATCTCTCTCTCTCCCAACCTCTCCCTCCCTCCCTCCTTTATCTCTCTCCCTCCCCATCTTTATTTCTCCCTCTTTCTCTTTCCCTCCCCCTCTCTCTCCCTTCTTTCTCTCTCACACTCTCCTTCCCTCAATACTTCTCTTTATCTCACCATATTCTCTCTCTCTCTCTCTCTCTCTCTCTCTCTCTCTCTCTCTCTCTCTCCTCTTTCTCTCTCCCTCCCTCCTTCTCTCCCTCTCTCCCTCTCCGATTCTCTCTATCTCATCTCTCTATCACCTCTATCTCTCTCACTTCTCCATCCTTCCCTATCTCCCACTCTCCCTCCTTCCCTCTTTACTCTCTATCTCCCTCCCTCCTTCCTACCCTCTCTACATTCCTCTATCTCCCCTCTCTCTACTCTCTATCTCACTTGTCTCTCTCCCAATTTAATGAACAAGACAACTGAGAGGGGTGAGGGGTGAACCAATTGTATCTAATCAAAACATAAAAACTCTCAACAATAAGTAGATCCACATGCATTGAATAAGCCCTTATTTTATTAATGTGATTAATCATGAAATGGAGATAACAAAAACTAAAATAGCAACATCATACACAAGAGAACACAAGTTTTACATGGAAAACTCAATGAGGGAAAAACCATGATGAGGATTAGCTCACAATATAAGTAATTGCAAAATTGGTACAAAGGGGCTCACTGTCATAATAGGACACACTGTCCAAAAAAGCTCATAGCCAGGGCTCACTGCCACATAAAGAACAAGAAGATAGAAGAGAAATGTTACATAGAGAACACTTTCTCAATGCAAGAAGGAGTCCACCACAATGTTCCAACACTTTTGTAGTCTTGTTTGACAGATTTTAGAAACCTCTGGATTATTGCATTCAGGAACCCAATACTTTGAATTTTGCACTACTTTGCTCAAAATCACATCACATACATCATTTACATTGACCTTGCATCTATGTTGCTTCTTTGTTTCTCCATACTCAACTCATAATAAATTCACTCTTATTTATATCAAGCTCAACCTTAAAAATCTTCTCCAAGGTTGGCATTCTATCTGTTGTATTTACAAATTCAAATTAGGTCAGCACCTAAACATTCCCACAATGGATTGGAATGAAAGGGGACCAAAACAATACTTAACCAAGACCCAAAACTAAGTCTCACATGCCAAGCTACACATCCATTAGTAATTGAACATTTTCGAATGTAGTGTAGACACCAGGTTGTCCATTACTTGTGAAAACACATTAAACATTGAGTACATGCTTCTGAATATTTCGATACTCCTAACCATGAATCCTCTTGAAAATAAAGAGAAAAAATCATTAAATCTCTTTCAAAACCATAAGTCCTGAAAAGAAACTATGAAGAAATGTGGAGCAAATACATTTCTCCCTGACATCTCTATACAACACTTTAAAAACTAGTTCTCATACTGATAAACACAACTTACTCTCACCAATGATATAGAACCCAAAATTCTTAATATAATAACTTTTGACAACCTCAAACAACATACCAAATCTACATAGGCATAACATTAATATAGAAGAAATGCGGAGCATGATCTAGAGCACATTCTAAACACTTGCACACTACTATTTTCTCTATTTATCAAATTTTCTCAAAAGCACTTGGAAATCAAGTACCAAAACAGAGACATCATCTTAGCTCATTACTTCATTCCAACTCATATTCAGACATTGCAACAAAAGATAGCTCCATGTACTCACAAAATTTCCTCAATACCTCAACTACACATGTACAACCTACAATAACTTGTTTTCCTCTTTTCCACAATTTTCTCAATATCCTCAACATTTTCATCATGTAACAAATTCCTTGGCACATAGTTGACATAAATGACAACACCAGCCAGTAGAAATCATGTTGACATTAATAAAAATGCCTTCATACTTGTATCAATCTCCCCCTTTGTCATTGATGGCAACACATGATGTGAAAAACCATCAAAGGCAACACAACAACTCTAAACACACTTCTTTTCTCCCCCTGAATGATTTGACAATATGCAAAACTTTCTCCACTAATACCTTACACTTTTTCACATGATAATTTCTCCCCCTTTGACATTAGTGGCAAAGGATATTTTTTTTGCATTATTCTCCCCCTTTGACACTGAACCAACATACCTACTTTGAATACTGCCCCTTAGGAGTATACCCAGTCAAATCAACAACTCAATGACAACACATGACACTACCTACTCCCCCTTAAGAGTATACCCCTTTAACATCAGTGGCAAAGGATAATTTTTTTGCATTATTCCCCCCCTTTGACATTGAACCAACATACCTACTCTGAATACTCACCCTTAGGAGTATTCCCAATCAAATCAACAAATCAATGAAAACACATGACACTACCTACTCCCCTTGAGAGGTAGCCACCAACATCAGTCTAGACAAGGAGTAGATCCATAGATCCAATGGACTGATGCATCTCCATATGCATCTAGTTTAATGAAGGAGGGGTAATAACCCCCAACCTCTCCCAAAGATACACAAAAGTATCTTTAGGAAGAGACTTAGTAAATATGTTAGCAATTTAAACCTTTTTAGGTACATACTAGAAAGTTTCACCTCATTCTTTATAACCTTCTCTCTCATAAAGTGATACCTAATAGATATATGCTTTGTTCTTGAGTGCATCACTGGATTTTTTGAAATGCTAATCACACTTGTATTGTCACAATTTAAGATAGATATAGGATCATCATATACAACTTTGATATCCTTCAATGCCTGTCTCATCCATAACACCTATGTACAACATGATGTTGCTGCAATATATTCAGCCTCTATAGTAGACAAAGAAACTCAATCCTACTTCTTACTCAACCATGATACCAATCTACATCCAAGAAATAATGCACCACCACTAGTACTTTTCCTATCATCAACACAACTAGCCCAATCTGCATTTGTGTAAGCACTTAGTGTGAAAATAGTATCCTTAGGATACCATAAGCCATAATCTAGAGTGCCTCTTAAATATCTAAATATCCTCTTTATAGCTACAACATGTGTTTCTTTAGGATCTTCTTGAAATCTAGCCATACAACAAATGACATGAATGATATCTGGTCTGGAAGTAGTTAGATATAGCAATCCACCAATCATAGATCTATATTTGCTTTGATCAGCTTGAGGTGAATCATCATCTTTGCTCAATTAACAAGGTCAGTCACCATAGGAGTGCATACTGGTTTGGAGTCATCCATTCCAAACTTCTTCAACATCTCTTTGACATACATAAATTGCAAAATGAAAATCTCTTTATCTATTTGATTAATTTGTAGCCTAAGGAAGAAATTAATCTCCCCAAAAATTGACATTTCAAACTCTTTCTACATCTCTTTAGTAAATTTTTTACACATAGCTTCATTTCCACCAAAGATAATATCATCCACATATACAACCACTATCAATATCTTGTCTTCCTCAATTTTGAAATAAATATTACTATCTATGATGCCTTTATATTGAATCCTTGATGTACATCAAATATTTGTCCAATCTTGCATAGCAAACTCTAGGAGATTGCTTCAATCCATATAGTGCCTTCTTAAATTTATATAGCATATCTAGTTGATCTAATAACTGAAATCCTTCCGGTTGTTCCATGTAAACTTCTTCCAATTCTCCATTTAGAAAAGCAGACTTCACATCCATTTGATAAACTTTAACATCCTTGTATGCTGCAAATGCCAAAAGCATTATGATAGCTTCCATCCTAGTCATAGGGGAAAATGTCTCCTCAAAGTCTATTCCTTCCACTTGTGAGTAACCCTTACACACAAGTCTTGCCTTATTCCTTACCACTTCCACAT
This sequence comes from Sequoia sempervirens, assembly GCA_007258455.2. NCBI lineage: Eukaryota > Viridiplantae > Streptophyta > Pinopsida > Cupressales > Cupressaceae > Sequoia > Sequoia sempervirens. The sequence goes on along the minus strand of VDFB02373365.1, from coordinate 304,195,609 downwards.
TCTCCTTCAGTTTGTTTTTGAATACCCACTTAGTTCCAATCATTTTCTTGTTTGCTGGTCTAGAAACCATTTCCCAAGTCTGATCTTTCTCAATTTGCATAATTACTTCTTTCATTTCCTTCATCTAATGTTCATCCTTGCATGCTCCATTCACCGTTTTAGGTTCAAATTTATAAAGTAAACACAAATTTACCTCAACTTCAACAACTTTTCTTCTTGTCAATACACCTTTCCTTTTGTCTCCAATGATTTTTTCTTCAAAATGATTCTTTTGCACATACTTTGGGGTCTTATGGGTCTTCTCTGGAGCATCTTCCTCTTCATTCTGCATTTCTTCTTCATTAGCTTTTTCTTCTTCTCCTTCTTTGCAATCAGATTCATTTGACACATATCCATTCACTGTAATTGAATTTTGCAAGTTTTCATCAACCTTAACATTTGCACTTTCAACTATCTTTCTTAGCCATTTGTTGTAACATTTGTAAGCTTTTCTTTTAGTATAATATCCAAGGAATATACCTTCATCAGACCTTGCATCAAACTTTCCTAAGTTTTCTTCTTCTCTTTTGATATATAACATTTGGGTGTGTGCACCAATCTGTAACACAAAAATGGTGCCAAATTGGAAGAAAAACCCGTAACAAGCCATATTGCGCTCGCCAAATGGATTGAATTTTGCAATGAATGCCATTCATGACTTTTGGAATGCATTTTTCTAAACTCTTTCATTTTCTCTTTCTCTGCTAGGGAAACTATATACATGAAATAATATATGGACATTTACTTTATTATACTTTAAGTTATATTCCATGTATATAGTTTCAGGATGTTTGAGAGTGGTTTCCGATCTCAGGAGTTATAATGCAAATTCTAGTTTTTGGAAGATTTTAAAATTTTTAGACAGTCAAATTTTACTAATCAACATGTCAAATTTCAGTAATCAGGAGGTCAAATTTTAGTAGTTAGCAAGTTGTATCATCTTTCTCTCTCTCTCTCTCCTCTCTACTCTCTATCTCTCCACTCCCCCCCTCTCTCTCTCCCTTCCTCCCTCTCTCCCCTCTATCTCTCTCACACCCCTCTATCTCCTCGCTACATTTTCCTCCCTCCCTCCCCTCTCTACTTCTCTCTATCTCTTCTCTCTCTCTCTACATCTCCTTCCCTCTCTACTTATCTTTATCTCTCCCCTCTCTTTACCTACCTCTCCCTCCATCACTTTGTATCTCACCTATGTCTCACTCCCTACGTCTTTCACTATCTACTGTCTATCTCTCCTCTCCCTCCCTCTACCTACATCTCTCTCTCACTCTCTATCCCTCTCTTCCCCCTCTTTTTCTCTAACTCTCTCCTCTATATCTCATAATTCTCTCTCCCTCCCTCTCACTCTCTCCTCTCTATCTCACCAATTTCTCTCTCTCTCTCTCTTACACACAAATCTCTATCTCCCTCCCTAACTCTCCCTCCCTCCTTACCTCTCTACTTCTCTCTATATCTCCTCTCCCTCCCTCTCTTGACCTCACCCTCCCTCCCCTTCTTTTTGTCTCTCTTCTCAGTCTCTCTCACTATTATCCCTCCCTCCCTCCCCCCTCTTTCTCTCTCAATTTCTCCTTTTCTCCATCTCACCATTCTCTCTCTCTCTCTCTCTCTCACTCACACACACCTCTATCTCTCTCCCTACCTCTACCTCCCTCCCTCCCCTCTCTACTCTCTATCTCTCCTCTATCTTTCCCTCTCTATACCTACCTCTCCCTCCATCATTCTCTCTCTCTCCATCCCTCTCTATCTCACCTATGTCTCCTTCCCTACCTCTTTCCCTCTCTACTCTCTATCTCTCCCCCCCTTCATTTACCTACCTCTCTCTGTCTCTCCATCCCTCTCTTTCTCTCTCACTCTCTCCTTCTCTCTATCTCACTATTATCTCTATCCCTACCTCTCAATCTCTCCTCTCTAAATCACCATTCTCTCTCTCCCACTTTCCCTCCTTCCATCTCACTCCATCCTCTCTAAATCAACATTCTCTCTCTATCCCACTTTCCCTCCTTCCCTCTCTCTATCTCACCTATCCCTTTCTACCTCTCCCTCCCTCCAACCTCGCTCTCTCTCTTTATCTCTCTTTCACATTCTCTCCTTACCTCTCTACTCTCTATCTCACCACTCTCTCTCCATCTCACTCTCCCTCCTTCCCTTTCTCCCTCATATCCCTCCCTCTCTCCTTCCCTCTCTACCTACCTCTCCCTGCACTACCTACCACTCTCTTTACCTCTCTCCCTCCCTCCCCCTTTCTCTCTTACTCTCTCCTTCCCTCTCTACTCTCTATCTCTCCCCCTTCCCTCTCTACTCTCTTTCTCTCTCCCCCTTCCTATCTCCCCTCATTTTCTCTCCTCTCACTATCTCTCCCTCTCACACAAACTCACCTCTATACCCTCCTTTCCTCTCCCTCCATCCCTCCGCTCTCTACTTCTCTCTATATATCATCTCTCTCTACAACTACTTCCCTATCTGTTTATCATTATCTCCCCTCTCCCTCTCTTTACCTACCTCTCCCTCCATCACTCTATATCTCAACCGTTTCTCCTCCCTACCACTTTCCCTACTACACTCTATCTCTCGTCTCCATCCCTCTACCTCTCTCTCTACCCCTTCCATCTCTACTCTCATTCTCTCTCTCTCTCTCTTGCACACGCACACACACACACACACTCACCTCTATCTCCTCCCTACCTATCCCTCTCTCCCCTCTCTACTTCTCTCTATCTCTCCTCTCTCTACGTCTCCTTCCCTCTCTACCTATATTTATCTCCCCTCTCCTTCTCTTTACCTACCCCTCCCTTCATCACTCTATATCTCACCTATGTCTCCCTCCTTACCTCTTTCCATCTGTACTCTCTATCTCTCCTCTCCCTCTACATTTCTCTCTGTCTCTCTTCCTCCTTCCCACCCACCTTCCCTCTCTACTTCTATATTTAATCTATCCATCTATACCTCTTTTTCTCTCCCTCCATCCATTCTTACCTCTCTCAATTTCTCCACCTTCCTCCTTGCCTCTCTACTTATCTTCTATCAAATCTCTCTATCAACTCTTTCTCCCTCCCTCCTCTCCTCCCTCCCTCTCTCTATCCCCTTCCTTCACTACTCTCTCTATCTCACCTCTCTCTCCCTCTCTCTCCCTCTCCTCCTCCCCCTATTTCTCTCCCTTTCTCTCCTCCCCTCTCTATCCCTACCTCCCTCCCCCTCTTTTTCTCTCACTCTCCTTCCTTCTACTCCTCTCTATCTCTGTACTTCTCTCTCCTCCTCCATCCCTTCTTATATGTCTAATTTTCTCTATCTCCCCATATCTCTCTATCTCTATCTATGTCTTTGTCTCTCTCTTCCTCCCACCCACCTTCCCTCTACTTCTCTCTATCTAACCTATCCCTATATACCTCTTTCTCTCTCCCTCCCTCCCTCCTCCCCTCTTTACTTCTCTCTCTCAATTCTCCCTTCCTCCCTCCCTCTCTCTCTCCTTCCCTATCTACTCTCTTTATCTCACCTCTCTCTCCCTGCCTCTCCATCCCTCCTTTCTCTCTCCCCTATTTCCCTCTAATTTCCTCTGTAATTCTCTTTATCTCACCATTGTCTCTCTCCCTCCCCACTCTCTCTCCTCCCTCCATCCTCTCTCTCCCTCTTTACCTCTCTACTTATTTGTAATGCATATCTCTATCACCTCTATCTCTCTCACTTCTCCCTCCTATCCTTCCATCTCTACTCTCTCTATATCAACTCTCTACATATCTATTCATACCTCTCCCTCTCTCTCTCTCTTTCCCTCCCCCCTCTCTCTCTCTCCTTCCCTGTCTACTTATCTTTATCTCACCATTCTCTCTCTAGCTCTCTCTCTCTCCCCTCCACTTCTCTTTATCATATCTCTCTATCACCTCTATCTCTCTCTCTCTCTCTCTCACTTCTCCCTCCCCTCTTTCTCTCTCTCCTTCCCTCTCTACTCTCTATTTCACCTCTCTCTCCCCCTCTTTCTATTTCAATCTCTCTACATCTCTCTCCTCTTTCTCTCTCTGACTCTCTCCTTCTCTACCTATCCCTCCCTCCTTCAATCTTTATGTAAATCTACCCACCTTGCTCTAGTTTTTGCATCACATCTTGTGCACATCAAATAAAGAGAAAAAGAGAGAGAGGAAAGGGTGGGATAGAGAGAAAGGTGAGGGATGGAGAGGTAAAGAGGTATAGGTGAGATACATAGGTAGGTAGAGAGAGGGATAGAGGATATATAAGTTGAGAAGTAGGTAGAGAGATAGAGAGGGGAGATAGAGAGAAGTAGAGAGGGAAGAAAAGAGGGAGGGAGTGGTAGGGAGGGAAAGAGAGATGAGATAGAGAGGGTGGGGGAGGTAAAGAGGGAGAGATAACTAGAGGTTTGAGATAGAGAGTAGAGAGAGGGAGATGAGATAGAGGGGGTAGGTAGAGAGAGAGAGGTAAGACAAAGAGGAGGGAAGGAGGGATAGGTAGGGAGAGAGATTTGAGATAGAGAGAAAGAGAGTAGAGAGGGAAGGGGGGGAGAGAGAGGGGGAGAGAAGTGAGATAAAGAGAGGAGGAAGGTATAGGTAGGGACAAAGAGAGGTGAGATAGAAAGTGAGTAGAGGGCGAAGGGAGAGAGAGGTGAGATAGAGAGAGGAGGGAGGGAGGGATAGGTAGGGAGAGAGGTGAGATAGAGAGAAAGAGAGTAGAGAGAAGAGGAGAGAGAGAAGTGATAGAGAGAAGTAGAGAGGAATGGTGGAAGGTAGATAGATTGAGAGGGAAGGAGGGAGATAGAAAGAGGTATATAGGTATAGGTTAGATGGAGAGAGAGAGAGAGAGAGAGAAGAGAGAGAGAGAGAGAGAGAGAAGAGAGAGAGAGAGAGAGAGAGAGAGAGAGAGAGAGAGAGAGAGAGAGAGAGAGAGAGAGAGAGAGAGGTAGAGAGAGTATGAGGAGATATAGAAAGATAGAAGGAGAGATGGGGGAGAGGTAGGGGTAAAGGGAGAGATAGTGATGGAGAGAGAAAGGTGTGAGAAAAAGTCATAGATAGAGGTAGGTAGAGAGAGGGAGGGGAGAGAGAGTAGAGAGGGAAGGAGAGAGAGGAGAGGTAGGGAGGGAGGGAAGGAGAGGGAGGTGAGATAGAGACAGAAGAGGGAGGGAGGGATATATGTAGGGAGAGAGAGTTAAGATAGAGAGAAAGAGAGTAGAGAGGGAAGGGGAGATAGAGAGTGAGAGAGAGAGGTAAAGAGGAAGGTAGAGAGATTTAGAGAAGGAAGAAGGGAGAGAGGGAGAGAGAAAGATGTATATAGGGGTAGGTGGGATAGAGAGTAGAGAGAGAAGGTTGGTAGAAGAGAGAGAGGAGGGAGTTTCTCTCTCTCTACTTCTCTCTATCTCACCTCTCTCTCCCACTCCATCCCTTCTTCCAAGTCTAATTTTATTTATCTCCCCCTCTCTCTATATATCCCTATCTCTATCTCTATCTCTCTCTCTCTTCCTCCCACCCACATTCCCTCTCTACTTCTCTCTATCTAACCTATCCCTCTATACCTCTTTCTCTCGCCCTCCCTCCCTCCCTCCCTTCTCCTCCCTCTACTTCTCTCTATCACATATCTTTGTCACCTCTCTCTGTCACTTCTCCCTTCCTCTCTCTCTCTCCCTCATTCCCTCTCTACTCTATCTCAACTCTCTACATATATATCCATACGTCTCCCTCCCTCCCTCCACTCTCTTTCTCTCCCCCTCTTTCTATCCCACTCTCTCACTATCTCCCTCTCTCTCCCCTCTTTCTCTCTCACTCTCTCCTTCCCTCTCTACTTCTCTTTATCTTTCCATTCTCTCTCTATCTCTCCCTCTATCCCCTCCAATTCTATTTATCATATCTCTCTATCACCTCTATCTCTCTCACTTCTCCCTCCATACCTCTTCATCTCTACTCTCTCTATCTCATCTCTCTAGAGGGTAGGAGAGGTAAAGAGGGATAGTTGAGATAGATTGTAGGGAGGGAGAGATTGACAGAGAGTAGAGAGAGGGAGAGGAGAGAGAGAGGGTATGTAGAGAGGGATAGGAGAGAGATGTTGGATAGAGAGGAGGGAGGAAGGGATAGGTGATAGAGAGAGGTGATAAAGAGAAGTAGAGAGGGAAGAAGGTAGATAGACTAAGAGAGAGAAGGAGGGAGGGAGGGAGGGAGGGAGAGAGAGAAATATGTATATAGGGGTAGGTTAGATAGAGAGAAGTAGAGAGAGGAGGGAGGGAGAGGTAAAGAGGGATAGTTGAGATATATGGAAGGAGAGAGACAAGTAGGTAGAAAGAGGGTGAGGAGAGAAACAGAGAGAGGGAGAGAGAGAGAGGATATATACAAAGAGGGGAGAGGGAGGGGGATATAGAGATATATATATAGATAGAGAGAGCAAGGGAAAGGTAGGGAGAGTTGAGATATAGAGTAAGGAAAGAAGGAGAGAGATGGAGAGAGCGAAAAGTAGGGAAAAAGAGAGTTGAGATAAAGAGAGTAGAGAGAGGAGAGAGAGATAGAGAGAGGTGATAGAGAGAGTAGAGAGGGAAGGAGGGAGGGATGGAGAAAGAAAGAATGATGTATAGAGGGATACGTAGGTAGAGAGAGCATTGAGATAGAGAGAGAGTAGAGAGAGGGAGAGGAGAGACAAGGGGTGGGTAGAGAGGGAGAGGAGAGAGAGAGGGATACAAGAGATAGAAAGAGGGGGGAG
>VDFB02373365.1:304124639-304188547 GCA_007258455.2 Sequoia sempervirens | reverse complement strand
TGAGCTCAAGTGAGAGAGAGTCAGATAAAGGAATGGAGATAGTGAGAGAGAGGTCTAGAGCATAAGAGATGAAAATGAGTGAGATAGAGAGAAAGAAAGATGATACAACTTGGTGATTACTAAAATTTTACCTCCTAATTACTAAAATTTGACATGTTGATTACTAAAATTTGACTAAGCCTGAAAATTATAAGATCTTCACATTATAACTCCAAGAGATCTGAAACCACTCAAACATCTTGAAACTATATACATGAAATATAACTTAAAGTATAAGAAAGTAAATTTCCATATGTAAATATCGACTTAAACTTCATATATGTATATAGTTTCCCTAAAAGAGAATAAGAAAGACAAAGATAAAGAAAAAAAGAGTTTAAAAAATGAATTCCAAAAATTCATGCTTCACATTTGGTGAGCACCAAATTTGGTGCTCGCAAAATTATGCACTTCATTTGGCTAACACCAAATTTGGTGCTAGCCAAATGATGCATGGAGTAATATTTTTAAAAAATGTATTTTATTTCAAAATTCTATAAATGAATAAAAATCTATACCAAAACTAGCGCATGTTGGTTTTTGAGAAAATAACAAAGGTACTAACAAGAAAAGTTATAGATGAAAATAAACATAATAAAAACATTAAAAAAATTATATGGTTAGATAGCTAAGAGAGAGCCTAACATTATCATGATATTAGTATAAATTTGCATTGAAACACATGCAAACTTGATGGAGAGCACGGCCAAAAATGTGTGAAATTTTGTTACCTATTCAAAAAATCATGTCCTTGGCATGGCATGGTCGTCCAACCCTTTGGGTTGGATGCCCAAGGAAAAATTCAACCCTTTGGGTTGGTATTTCCCAATGCAACTCATTTTGTGAGCACCAATTTTGGCTCTCCAAATGAAGTGCACAAAAAAAGTTAACTTTTTAGGGAGGCCACAAAAAATCAACACTATGCTATTTTTGGATAAAAGTAGGAAAAATTTTGGTGGCTCCCCTTTTTCAAATCCTTAATCTTCATAATTTTCAAAAATCTTAGTAGTTGAGAAAGTAGATCAAAGCACTATAACTCTTGTTCTTATTGCATCTTCAAATTTTGAGTGTAACTATCTTCATTTTCTCACAAACATTAGACTTTGTTGATTTCAAAAAAAAAAGTGGCATCTTAAGAGCCATTTTTTTGTCACAACTTGGTGAACTTACCCATATGGTATTCAAATTTGATTTGGTCGATGATCTAACAACTAATAAGCTCTCAAATATAATGCATGTGAATCTCTATGTGTTTGGTCCATTGGTGTTGGACAATTTGTATATCTAGATGGTGCTTTCTAGTTGCCATAATAAATGATTGTGGGCTTCCTTGAATGTAATTTCAAACTTAGTGAGAATTCCCTAAAGACAAATAGCCTTAGTAGTTTTGTTGATGGATCCTCTATACTTTGCCTCTATGGATGATAAAACAATAACTTTTTTCTTTTTGATAGACTAATTGATAAAACTATAACTTGATATGGACTTGCAATTTTGAGTATCACCAACTAGGTGAGTGCAAGATCATGATGAGCCAAGAAATGGTGATAGGAAAAAAAACTTCATTTTCACATAGCCAAAATCACGAAATGAATGTTGAATTTTTATTTATTTTGAGTAATTTAAAGTACATTTTTCTTAGGTAAAATCTAGAGAAAAATGGATATCCATTTTGGATGATAGTTGTATGTATAATACATTTACGTGTTATATATAAAATATAAAAAAATATAATATTATATAATATAATTTATATACTATAATATTATATAATTTATATTATTATATATGATAATGTTATATTATTTATATCTTATATATTATAATATTATATTATTTATATCTTATATTATATATATTATTATAAATTATATATTATTTATCAACTATGTTTATATATTGTATAATATATTATTTATGTATTATTATATATAAATTATATATTATATATTATTTAATATCCTAAATTTGATCTAAGGGTAAAAACACAAATATAATTTTTTTTAACAATATCGTAAAAATAATATAGATATATCAACCATGTTCACATGAAAAGTATTATACACATTGGGTGATGTTGCTCATGCAATGTCACTATCAACATGTTGCTCGAGGATGAGGAAGGGGGACAATACTCAAACATGTGTGCATTCACTTACACCCTATGTGGAGGGCTAGGTAACCTTAGTAGATTCAAGTAGCCTGTCATGAGGGGAAAATAGGTCAATGAGGAAAACACTTTCCATACAAGAATTTGGCTTTAAAAAATAATTATTGCCAAAATATAGTAAAGAACTTAAGGTACACAGTATGTTCATGAATACTAAAGTAACATCAACACTCCTTTTTATGGAAATTTAGGGTGTATTACATAGCTACAAAAATGTGTATATATATATCAATTTCACATGCAATCAATTATTTTGAAGTTCACTATTGTCAGGATAGGTGACATTATAATTGCTAACCTAAGTTGATTTTTGTGTCTCCACATTCTTTGGAAAGTGTTATTTTCCTATGATAAATTGTAATTGGATTTAAAGAGGTGGACCCACTACGGTGATAGTTATAGAGCATCTCAAGAGAATATTCCTTTTGGGTGTTCAACTTATGGGTGGGGACCGCCTAGAAATGTGCATGTCTTTGCATGCTATTTACATGTTATCCTAGGTTGGGTACCCAAGCTTGCATTTTCTTGCATGAAGCCATTTGAGCCATTAGAGAGTTATGGAGCACTTAGTACTGACCAATTTTTGTTAGCTATGGATTAGGCGCCCATGTGAAGGCCATGTGATCATTTAATAGTTTTCACCATGCTTATGGATTGTCCACTAAGGGGGGCATGGGTTTAAATTCCAAGTAGTTTTTCTTGTTGTTTTAGGATATCATTTGTGGTATTCTCTCCCACAAACTTCTATATATTGGAGAATTTAGATGGTGGTTGGTAGAAGTTTGTTTGTAGGTTGTTAGGGTAATGAAGTGCTGCCAAAATTTAGAAAGGAGTGTTGTATTGGTGTATCTTATTTGAATATTAATATAAACATTGGGTCTCTTTGGGTGTGGATTTTTTTCTGCAAGGGTTTCTCCATGCATATCTTATGTCACTTATTATTCTCTACTTGTGGTATTGTTGTTATTCTTTCATGTTTGAAATTGCTAATCACATTATCACTTTATGGTAATCTTGAATACATAACTTCAGATATGAAACCACTTATTTAAGTTCATATTGCACTACAAGTTTCATCTTGGATTTCCAACAACTATAAATTAAGTAATGGAGTAAGTGTGGGGTTTAATTTTCATGTCTATGAATATGAATGTGTGTATAAAAAGAATGGTAATGTATTGATATGAGGTATATTATTGGCATGCCTTGATCAATATTTATACACCTAAGGGTATATTCATGTTCAAGATAATAATAATACTCATGCAATCATCCACAATATTAGTGTTATTTATTTCAGCAATGTTTAGACTTTAATCATAATAATGATATTATTAATTTGGAAAAATATCTATACCTTGTGGTATGAATGTTCTTAATATCTCCAAGGATAAGGGATTTATTTTGACATAATATGATGGTTGGCCATTTTGATTTTGGTTTATGGTGGAAATTTTCTTTTGAAGGGATGAAACACTTTGCAAGATTTGATTAAGGATAGAATAATTGATTGTATTTTGAGATGGAGGTGTATATGTGTTTGAGGGGGAAGTGAATGGAATGCTTATGGGAGGTAAAGTGGTAGGAGATATGATGTGAGATGCCACAAAGGTACAAGGATTTCTAGTGAAAATACCTAAGGGAGGAAATACATTACTAGTAGGTTGCATCATTGTGGTAACTTGAGTGTTGGTGTAGGTGGGAATAGAGGCAATGGTTGTAGGAGGAGGAATTTTGGTTCCTCCTTGACTTTGGACATTGTTCAAAGGTTGATCACAACTAGTCGTCTAGGTAAGATGTTTGCCAAAGATCTGAGCTAGGTTACATGCAAGTTCTATTCCTTGTTCACTTTCAATCATGCGGTGTATGCTATTTATGGTAGGAATAATAATGTTGGAAGTATTTTCAGTCATCACTTGGTGTTGTAGGTTTTCTAATTCTTCATGTATTTGGATTATGTTTTATTGAGGGATACTAGCAACCATTATTTCAACACTTGTCATGCTACTTGAAAGAGTTTTCAAGGGTATGGTCCATACCTAGTGCACTAATGTCAACACTATGAGCGAAAGAGCTAGATAATTCAAGATCCATGACAAGTGTGCTATCATGGGATGACATGAGTCTTGAACTATGTCTCACTATAGTATTAGCAATAGGACATCAAGTTGTAAAGCTCATGCATAGGACAATCAATGAATGCAAGATAAATGCAATGAACACAAGATAAATGCTATGCTTTAATTCCAATTCTTATGTTTAAAAATGCACTTGAAATGAAACCAAATTAAGCGAGATCTTAATGAAATGACTAAAACAAAAACTCAATAATGTGAAACAGAGATCTAACAACAAAAAAAAAAGCACATAAACAAAGTTTTTAATGCTGTAAAATGCAGTTTCAAGTATGATATAGGACTAAATTTCCCAGAGGGGCGTATGAGTCCCAATTAAGGTTTTCAAAAGGTTCAAATGCTGAAAAAAAACACAACATAGAATTCACAGAAATCTAGAAAAACCACCTATATAGGGGATAAATTACCCAGTGGGGCGAATGAGTCCCAAATTAGGGTTTTTGCAATAAATTTAGCAAATTCTGAGTTGACTCTAAGGTTTCTAACTTGTATGTTGACTAGACTATTTGTGATTGCAGAATTTTAGTAAAATTAAATGATTTGAGATGCAAAAATGCAACCTATATGCACTTTAATTAATGCAAAATTTAGAAGCCCTAAATATAAATTAACTAATGCAAGATCTAGGACTTTAATGTTCTCCAAATCAGAAATGCAAGTGTTCAAAGGTTAGGTTCACCAAAATGAACACAAGGAAATAGGGTGCTCCACCTTTTAGGAGATTGAACACACACAAGGGGGGTGTCCTATTTCACTCTTAGTTTATTCAATGAAACCTTAGAGATCTCAACCTAATGATTCAATTAGGAAAAGAGATTACTACAAGGTCTCCTTAGGTGTGATTAAAGAGGGGGTTTGCCACTAAGCAAATACTTAGAAAGAAGGAAATAAATGCAATATACAAATCTAGCTATGTGACCTAGAAAATGAACTTGAAATCAAAATAACAAACTAGAGATAAACAAAGAAGTACCTAGAATATTGAAGATGACTGAAAAAAGGTCTGTAATCCTAAAATTATGACTTTTGATATGAATTGGGACTCATATGCTAGACTAGGTGATTTAGTCCTAGTCCAAGGTTTCTGGCTGAATCTATAATATGCAACTAGAAAACTATGATCTACAAAAAATTGTTGAAAAGTGGTATATTGGGAGGGTGAGTGTAGGATCATGGGGGTCCAAGAAGTGGCGATGTGACCCAAAAATGGTTGATGGCATTTTTTTAATCCAAATTTGATGAAATGAAAAGGGTTTATTGATAATTTTTTTAGCTTTCCACCAATACAATATATAAGGGTAAAAGCATAAAGTTGTGTCACACTTTATAAAGGAAATGGCCAACGTTGATACAATTTTTAAACTTGAATCACTAAAAAGTGGCATATATGTTTTGAATTTTGAAATAATGTAAAATAGTAAAATATGTATTTTTTAGTATATTTTATGTTTGTATTTTTTTTTTTTTTTAAAATATATTTTAAATTAGTTTTTAATAAATTAGCATTGTAATTTAGTTGCTGATAAAATGCTGAAAAATGAAGTTGCATGGGACATCAAACTTTTTATAGTAAATTTTATTTTATTTTCTTTCAATTTTTTTGTGTGTATTTATAACTCAAAATTTTAGTGCATGGATATATTTTTTTCCAATTTTGATAAATATATATTTTTAAACAAATATTAAAATGTGCGTGAATAAAAGAAAACCATTTTCATTGGACGCCAAATTTCATATTAAATATTTATCTAAAATTAAAAAAAATTATACCATCTTGAAATAGATTCTTTTATCTAGTGCATCATATTTTTTTCAATTTTTTTTAATAAGTTTTAGTATTTTTCTTTGGCATAGTAATCAACCTAATATTTTGTGCTAATAACCTAATTTTAGTAAAAACAAAAAACAAAATATAAAAAATAATTAAACTATTAAAATAAATATTTTTTGAAAACTACACTTATGGATGTACAAAAGGGTATTTTTATATTTAAAAAAAAATGTTATTTACATTAGTAGGAGTTATTCAAACTTCAAGTTTTTCAAATAATTTTATGTTTTTGGTAAATTGGACTCAAAGTGGTGCTCCATATATTTTTAGCCAACAACTTTAGTTGGAAAAGTTGTGGAAGTATCTAACTTAGCTAGAGTGAATCTTACGAGATCATGTGTTTGACCAAAATTGATTTTTAGTTAGAAATACTTAAATTTAGTTGTGCTGATAAGTTGGCTGAAAGTGTGACACAACTTTGTGCTTTTACCCATGACTTATTTGGAATCAAATAGATAATTATTATTGATTTTCTATACACATTCTAACTAAAGTCCTGATTGATAGGTTGATTGAAAAAAATCTACAATTCTTAAACGATTTCACATTTTTAGAATCTGAAAGATGCAACACATTCTATGCTTCACATACTAAAGGATTAAAAAAAGAAAAAAATGATTTTCATAAATTTTTGACCAAGTTATGGTGGTCATACAAACAAGTTTTAATATTTTTAAAAAATTTCTAATAAAAAATTCGTAACTAATTATGTAGTTGTAAAATAAGGGTATGTGCAGGATCATGATGGGCCAAAAAGTGGCGATATGATGGGTATGTGTAGGGTATGTGGCTGATGACTTTTTTTTAACCCAAAATTGATGAAACGAAAAGGGTTTTTAAAGGAGAGTCTCAGCTTTCCACCAATGTAAATTATGTTTTACTTTGAATTTAATAAATAATTATTATTCATTTTCTATTTGAATTACAACAAAAGTCTTGATTGATAGGTTGATTGAAAAACATCTATAGCTTTCAAATGGTGTCATTTTTTTTGAATATGAAACATGCGTCACATTCTATGCTTTGCATACTATAGGATTAAAAAAAATATTGAATTTCATGAAGTTTTGACCAAGTTAAGGTGGTTAGACATATGAGTTTTTTATATTTTTTAAAATTTGTAATAAATAATTCATAATTAATTATTTACTTGGAAAAAAATTACAAAAATATGCATCACATTGAGACATGAGTCCTCTACTTATCTCTAAAATCTTATAAAAAAATGTTATCATTTTATTGTGGTTAGGGTGGTCAGATAGACACCTACTTCTTTTTTTTCCCTGAAATTTAAGTACTACTGCATTGAAATTTCAAATTTTCACCAAATATATATATATATAAACCTAGTAGTTTAGAAACTACATTCAATTTGATATAGATTCTATTCTTACATATTTTTGAAATAATATAGATAACTTATTCAAATTTTTACGTCAAGTTGCCTAACTCTGATTTTTCTGAATTTTTCGCCACTTAAGGGCTTGTTTTTACCATGATGATCCCGCAGATACCCATAATTATAAAAAAATGTGGCACATCTGGGTATGTGTCTACTTATATTGAAAATTTCAATTTTTTTTTCTTGTACTTAGGTTAGTCAGGCATACATTGCTTTTTACTTTTTTTCCTAAAAAATTAGTACTACTATATTGAAATTTCAAAATTTCATCAAATAGATTTACTTTTTTCCAATAGAGGACTAGTATCTTAGAAACTACATTCAAATTGCTACAAAATTTTGACATTATGTTAATAACCTATTCAAATTTTTATGTCGAGTTATCTAACTTGATTTTTTTGAATTTTCATTGCCACTTAAGGGCCTAGTTTGGACCCCCATGATCTTACACTAACCTGGGACTCATATGCCCAAGGTGGAAATTTAGTCCTAACATTAGGATTTGACTGAAATCTCTATAATCCTCTAGTGATCTTCTATAGCTTATCTCCTATTTGAATTCCAAGTCTGAAAGTTCAAATTCTGGCCTGTAGGTGACTTTCCATGAAGATGACAACTTCTTGAAAACTTTGACAACTTTCTTTAATCTTTTAAATTTGTCTTCAAAGGATCTTCAAGTATCAAAACACCTAGATCTACAATCACACATGTAGAGGGAGAAAAATGTTGATTTGTTATTAGATAGGGGTTTGCCTTGGTCAAACCCCATTTTGGTAATCAAACCTTGAAATGAAATGAAATAACATGAAGGAATGATGAATGAACAAAATGCAATATTGTAACTCACCAAACCCTTGGAACAAAGGCTATAATATTGTATGAAATGGCTAGCATGAATGCAGATCTTGACTCTTGATTTTTGATATGAGATAATGTCTTTGAATGCTTGCTTGAATTATCAAAACCTACATCATAATTGTTAGCTCAAAGAACACACATGAGGGTATGCGTAGGATCATGATGGGCCAAAAAGTGGTGATATGAAAAAGTAGCATTTTGCATCCACCAAAAAATGCGAAAATCCTGAGTTGAATTTTTTTTGGGTTGGGTGTTAGTACATTGCTCCAAATCAATGCCCAAGCCAAAGTAGCACAAATTGGATATCTGATCCCCAATTTGGATTGGATATCCGATTTGTATCGGACATTTGATTTGGGTTGGGTATAAATACATAGCCGTGGCCATTTAAAATCATTTTAACCATTTAAAACCATCTCAAAGCATAGTGAGAGTGACATGGGGTGTATCCGATATCAAATTTGAGCTAATATCCGATTTGCAAGGTAAGTTTTTGGTTTTTTTTGTTTTAATCAATTTTTGTATTAGTTTTGTATAATTTTAACTAGTTTTTTATGGATTTTTATTAAAAACTAGGGTTTTTTTATGGATTTTTATTAAAAAATAGGGTTTTTTAAACAATAATTTCATTTATATTGTGTGATTTCAATTAGATTAATTAGTTTTAAACTTGAATCAAGTATTATGGCTAAGAATCAAAACCCACAAATGTCAAACTCTCCGCCACTTCTACGCCTATCAATTGAAGAGTTAATTGGTGAAAAATTAGAGCAATTGAGGGGCATTTGTGATGTTTATAAGATAGTCCCTCGATTATCCAAGATGAAAAACACATTAAAAGAAATAATTAAAAATATGGAAACCCTCTCCACCCAACATAATGTCATTCTTTCGTGGCAAGAAACCATGAGGGAATATTACTCCTACAGATTGTCTTACGAAGAGGTGAAAGATCTCAAAATAACAAAATCCCAAATAGCCTCTTTATTTGTTAACCCCCGCACCGGTCTTCCAATTAATGTTAATAAACCAAAAATTTCTATAAAATGGTGCATGAATAAGGAAATTGTAGATAACTTTTGGAATAGTTAGTTGATGGTTTTTAATAAACCACCCAAAAACACTATTGATGTACCATTTTACTTTATTAAAAAATTATACATTGAGTTTGTGTTAGGGCATCATGTCAATTACTATGACATTAAACCCTTCCAGGGTGTTTGTGGAGGTATGACCTAGGAAAGACTAGGTACAGTTAGAGTAGTCCAGGGCCCATATGTTCCCCCTCCTCCCCTTCCTCAGCCACCTCCAATACATCATCTAGATATTATCGAGGATGCAGCCACACAGACTATTCAGGCTATTCACTCTTTGAGTGATCTTTTGGTTTCCCATACTACTACAGTAGCTCAACCACATGCTGGTGATGTTGGTGATGGATTGAGTGCTACTGCATCATCCTCCCTAGGTCGACATATCTATGTGCCACATACTTGCACTATGTTCCACCAGATATGCTTGGGTCCTCTTATACAACCCACTGAGCATCCCTTGGACACTTCTGATTATGACCTCCATGATGTGGACGTTATAGTAGATCAGATGCATGGGATTGGAGCACACCTTGTAGATTCCTCTCTTGCTAGAGAGGGGGACATTGGAATAGTTACACAGGTAAGATTTAAGTTCTAAATTCATAATTTGCATTTGTTTTTAAATGAATATTAATAAGAGATAGTATCAAGTACTAATATTTATTTATACGTTGTATTTAATAATTGATGTTTGAGGAGGAGCTTACAAAGGTTACTAATAGAACCCTCAGGGACATTTTATTTGGCCTCAACATGCATGCAGTATATATTTTTGCACTCACTCATTTACACTTTTTATTATATACTTGCTTTTCATTAATGAAATTATATATTAACTTATACGTTTATCTTATTTTCCTCTTGTAGGAAACACCTACTGTGAGCAAGGTGTAGCGCTGTCCAAACTATGGAGGCACAATGGTAGATAAGGGAAAGGTAATTGAACTCAAATTCGATTGAATTAAGATTTTTAAGATCTTATAGTGATTATACATACATCGACATAGATTGGTAGTTTCATATACTTGTCATTTTTATGTACAGGCATTTATAAGCTACACATCCTTGTTGACAAGTGTCACAACGCTTGAAGAAGTAGGTCTTGGAACACATCAAGGAGTAGGTGTTGAAACACCTCAAGGAGATAAATAAAAAGAGATGCCTAAAGAGGTATGTGTTTATTTTATTTTGTGTTTGGTAAATATGTTCCTATTACCGACAATTGTATGCTAACTTGTATCAATTTTATGTTTTTGTTCACATATATAGATTGGCATTGCAAAAGTTGGTTTGATTGGTTCTTTGAGAGGGGCATATTCTAGGACTCCTAACCCTTTGAAGAGACGCATATATGAGGTAATCAAGATTTCAATTTTAGAGTTCAATTATAATTCAATGTATATTGATTTTTATGTTAATTATTTAATTTTAAATTATATAATATAACTAATCTCAATTGTGGTTTGAATTTTTCTTGTGCAACTACCTTCAAAGCCAAAGAGTGCTTCAAAGAGGCTCCATTTTGATTATCCACCAATAGTTTAGGATGAGATAAACATTTTGGCATGTACATATTTTTAATAGATATTGAGATGGCATATGCCATATTTTGTAAAACTTTGTTTGAGTTGGCATTGATGCTATTTTTGTATATGGACATACACTTGATTATTGGATAATTTGATATATAGAAGTTGACAATTGAAATAATTTGTTCCTCGTGTGCATGTTTAAACTCTTTAAAAATTTAATCTTGAGAAATGGTTAAATATCAATGTACAATAGCATAAAAAATGATGGTTATATTATATAGTTCACAATAAAAAATAATGAATAATCTAGTTAAATTATATCATATATTGCTTAGTTATATTATGGTTATATTATATAGTTTAAACCATAGCAACAAAAATCTTTTGGGGAAAAAATCGGCAAACCAAAAGTATAAGATTTAAAAAAAATGTAAAAAATTATAGAACAAGAGATAATTTTTTTTAATTTTTAAATTGGAAGGCATTTCCATAGCATAGAGATATAGAGAGCAAATAAAATAAAGAGTTTAATTAATGAATTGTAAAAAATGGATTTTGGTAGTTTATATTCATATCACTGATTACATTGCATTGCACATCTCTCAAACTCAAAGCATTACTTCACATTGCATAATTGATATCAACCTAGATTACCTCCAACACAATTAAAAGCAAATCAATTGAATTCAACAGGGTTTTGAACCCCAAGCCCTCTCAAAGGTTATTCTCCTCACAAGCACTCTTCCTTGCTAGTAGGTCTGCAGACCTTGGAACTTGAACCCAACTCACTCCAAACTTGCTCAACTAGCCAACACTTCATAGTTTCAGAGACCCATTAGGGAAAACTATAACATATCTCAACATCCCTAGCAAGTTCTTTGGAACAACACCTTGAAACCACACATTCTACGCTGACCTAGGCCATGAATTAGGCCATTTTTACAAAAAGACACCTCTCTGATCTTATGACCAACCCAAGAAACCTATGGGGAAGCACTTACCAGGTATCAAAACACCCTATTTCACAATTTATTTTCTCATACAATTTATCCAAGGTGCTCTACCAAGAAACCCTTATTTCTAGCCAATTCAATGGGGGTTTATTGAAAAACCACTTTCCAGGACCTTTCCAACTCTGTCACTGCTTCAATCACCCTTGAATGGGTCTGCACAAGCTTAAAAATCATTCACAAATCCTCCCTTAGTCATATTTTATCAAACCCTAGTGTAAAACCTCATTTTTCACTCAAAATTGATACAAAATCACATAGGGCAGTAATACAAAAGACTCTAAACTCTTTCCTAGCACCATAAGACCCTACACACATCTAAATCAAACTCAAATGAGCCATTCCATTGAGATAAAAAAGGTGAAAGTGGGTGGAATGGCTTAAAAAGTCATTTCTTCACTCAAAACCCTTGTAATAGGTTATTTAGATCCATTTATAGAGATTTGCTTCAAGAATACTTTAAATTAAATGAAACTTCTTTAAAATGAAACCAAATCAAAGCTAATTCACCCCACAAATGAAATATACATGTAATTTTATCATAATCTGACTGTACGAGCCATGCAGTGGCTGCAAACAAGGAAATGTACATAAAAATACAGAAAATCTGAAAAAATTGTTTTGATTCTCCTTCCAAAATTTTTGAGAGGTTTTACATTGAGATTCCTCTGCTTTTAAACTTGATTTCATCCAAATACAACTTCCACAACCGTACAAAACTGATTTTTGAAACTTATAACCGTTAGGCTTCTAAGCCTTTACAAATTTTGCACTTTTTGCAAGTTTATGTTGACAACTTTTTACATATTATTGCAATATTTGTAATTTTACTCTCCTAGACACCTAAAAAATTGGATATGGTCTATTTAGAGCTTATTCAACCCAAAAACATGACCTCACACTAAAAAATGACTTTTCACCTACCTTGAAAACTTTTGTCAACATTGACAACTTCTTGACATGTTTTGCAAGATTTACAATTCAGACCCAAAAGACACCAAAGTTGATCAATTACATCAAGAATGGTCTCATTAGACCTTATTAAGACTCAAAACACCCAAACAACCTAGACCCAACTTTTCATAAGACAACTAGAGAAAAACCATTAAAATGGATTGGTGCTCCTACACCAATAACTAACTAGATGCTGATAGATGAAAAAATTTCAATTACAATATAGTTTTTACAAAATCAACCTAAGCAGTTATGTAATTACTTCACATTGCATAACTAATAACTAGGAGCAACTTTTAATTGCGTTTTCTTGTCATGGCATTCTATGAGACCACATTTCTTTGAGAAATTTTTTCAAACAGTTCACTGCCTTGTCTATGCTACCACATTTTTCATACATGTATACTAAAGCTTTTTATCAAATAGTTCACTGGCTTGTTGCTATGGCTAAAATCCTAAAACAAGTTCTTTCAAACAAGCTATGGATGCTTGGAAAAATTCTATCAAAGCATAATAGTAAGCAATAACATAGACAAGGCAGTGAACTATTTGAAAAAATGCCTCAAAGAAATGAGGTCTTATGGTGATGGAATGCCATGACAATCAAAAGCAATTTTGATTCTCATGACATTCCATCACTATGAGACCTCATTTCTTTGAGGCATTTTTTCAAACAGTTGACTGCCTTGTTGATTGTCATGGCATTCCATCACCATGAGACCTCATTTCTTTGAGGCATTTTTTCAAACAGTTCACTGCCTTGTCTATGCTACCACATTTTTCATACATGTCTATCAAAGCATTCTATCAAACATTTCATTTCCTTGCTGCTATGGCTAAAAGCCTAAAATAGGTGCTTTCGAATAAGCTATGGATGCTTGGAAAAAATATATCAAAACATAATAGTAAGCAATAGCATAAGAAATGCAATGAACTATTTAAAAAAAATTCCTCAAAGAAATGTGGTCTCATGTTGATGGAATGCCATGACAAGAAAATTGCTATAGATTGTCATGGCATTCCATCACCATGAGACCACATTTTTTTGAGGTATTTTTGAAAACAGTTCACTGCCTTGTATATGCTACCACATTTTTCATATGTATACCAAATCATTTTATCAATCAGTTCACTGCCTTACTACTATGGCTAAAATCCTAAAACATGTGCTTTCAAACAAGCTATGGATGCTTGGAAAATGGGCAGGAGCATCTTGGAAACAGAGGACTAGGTGATGGTTAGTGAGTCAATTTTTGATTTTTAGTTTTATTGTGTGTTGTTAATAAGGTCTATTAGACCAAAAATATTGTAATAAAGGCCTTATAGGGTCAGATAGTCATTTAGGAGTGAAAGTTGGCAGTTTTTTGAAAAGATGCTAAAAATAGTATTGAAGTTGCTTTGTACAACTTGTCAACTTTGCATGTTAGAGGAGGATTAATGCTCTCCCACTCAAATTATTGCTTGTAACTGATGTAATATGGTGGGAAATATGTTGAAAAGCCTCTGATTTATTTGAGGCATGAAGATTGAATGATTTTGAAGTGAATAATAGAAATTTGCTTTGTTTTTCTACAAAATTTGTGTGTTTTCAAAACTTGTCGAACTCAGTATGATTCTGTACGGAAGCTTTACGATAGAAACTCATTGGGATTAGTTAGATCTATGTCTTATCTTTCATTTGATTCTTATTTGGCTTGATTTAATCATAAATTGAATTAGTTCTAAGTATTTTTCTGTCGGGTGGTCTGAAACCCTCATTTTCAAGGGTTGAGATTAGTAAAAAAGTAAAATCTCATCATTTCACAGTTGGAATTTTGTGAAAACCAGTGGAATGATGTTTTGTGGGGTGCTTTATCATATTTTTTTGGTTGCAAGGCTTACCAAGTATGTTTCATGGATTTTTGATCGAGCCCTAGCTTGATTTTCTCGTGTTAAGCTAGGAAATCAAGAGAATAGCGTGGATTAGCAGCTTTTTCAAAATATTTTGTCAAATAAATGGTGGATTACTATGTTTTCCACCCAAGGAGTCTATTGGTGAAGTTATTTGGAGTCTGTGAGTTAATTTGAGCACACCTCTTTTGTAAAAGTGGACTATTTAGGCCTAATTACAGTGCTGCCAGTTAGATTAGACCAATTTGTTCCAAAGTAACATCATGAACCTATTTGATATGTTAAAAAAATGTGTTAAAGAGTTCTCAAAAATTTTCTAGTCCTATCCTTAGTCCATCATCTACAATGGAATTGAATGAAAACTAGGTATAGGTGCCCTAGTTGGTGAATAGCTGAAATGGTGCAAAACCCCATTGTTGGATTTGGAGCCTTCATGTAAGTTTAAAATTGTGTTAGTTTGAGTTGTTGTGACCTTTTCCACCCTTTTCCTTGCATCAAAAAATATCTATCAAATCATAATAATAAGCAATAGCATAGACAAGGCATTGAACTATTCAAAAAAATGCCTCAAAGAAATGTGGTCTCAATGTGTATGTCATGAAATTCCATCACCATGAGACCACATTTCTTTGAGGAATTTTTTCAAACAGTTCACTTCCTTGTCTATGCTACCACATTTTTCATACATGTGACCTACCAAATCATTTTATCAAACAATTCATTGCCTTGTTGTTATGGCTAAAATTCTAAACCAGGTGCTTTCGAACAAGCTATGGATGCTTGGAAAAATTCTATCAAAGCATAATAGTAAGGAATAGCATAGACAATGCAATGAATTGTTTGAAAAAATTCCTCAAAGAAATGAGGTCTCATGGTGATGGAATGCCATGCCAATCCATAACAATTCGCTTGTCATGGCATTCGTCATGGAATTCCATCACCATGAAACCACATTTCTTTGAGGCATTTTTTTCAAAAGTTTGTCTATGCTACCACATTTTTCATACATGTCTACCAAAGTGTTTTATCAAATAGTTCACTACCTTGTTGCTATGGCTAAAAGCCTAAAACAAGTGATTTTGAACAAGCTATGGATGCTTGTAAAAAATCTATCAAAGCATAATAGTAAGCAATAGCATAGACAAGGTAGTGAACTAGTTGAAAACTTTCCTCAAATAAATGTGGTCTCATGGTGGTGGAATGCCATGACAATCCATAGCAATTTTCTTGTCATGGCATTCGTCATGGAATTCTATCACCATGAGACCACATTTCTTTGAGGAATTTTTTCAAACAGTACACTACCTTGTCTATGCTACCACATTTTTCATACATGTCTACCAAAGCATTTTATCAAACAATTCACTACCTTGCTGCTATGGCTAAAAGCCTAAAACAAGTACTTTCAAACAAGTTGTGGATGCTTGGAAAAAATCTATCAAAGCATAATAGTAAGCAACAAACTATGGTCTAATGGTTTTTTTCACGTGAAAATCAGCATTGGAGTTCAGTTGGAGGCTGAAAACTAATTGTAAGGGCATAAATAAATCTTGTAAACATGACCTTAGGGTTAGAGAAGTTGAAAATAAGAATTTGCATCTTTGAGGAAGAAGATTTTTGTGTTTTTGCAACATCTTGTGATGTTATTTTGCTTTTGTATGATTTGTACGACCTTATTATGATTTTCACATGTGCGGTATGGTTAGATAATTGAGCTATCTTTCAAATGCCTTTGGTTCAAGGTAAAATTTTATGGAGATTTGAATAAGTTATGGTAATTATACCACTAGCAGCCTGGAAGTTGTTTTTTTCTGCAACTTTTGTTCTGCAACTCGTACGATCAAAATGACTATTCCAACACGTCTGGATGGGTACCTTTAGGTTAGTTATGGTCCCCTTTCACACCCATATAGGCCAAAGCAGTCTGAGCTATGTTCAACTGACGAAATCCCTTAAGAGTCTAAAGTGCAAAAGGGAAACAATCTTTGACAGGCTGTTACTCAGAAATCATGATGCCTACAAATATTTTTTCTAAGGCTACGAGATCATGTTGGGCCACTCTACAATAACCTCTCTCGGTTTTTGCTATCTTGGAGGCATTTTCCTATGGTGATGAGTTTTTAGTTGAGGAAAAAGTTGTCAAATGCAAGTAGTGTAAAGTTGCAAAGTGGTGCAACTTTCATTCTGCAACTTGTACAGCCAAACAGATCGTTCCAACATGTCTAGATTGGTAGGTTTACACTAGGTATGGTCCTCTTTTCACCCAAATACACCGAATCACTCCGAGCTACATTGGACCGATGATTTCCCTTAAGAGTCCAAAGTGCTAAAATACAACAATCTTTGAAGGGATATTTCTTGAAAATCGTGACACTTACATACTCTTCGTTTGAGGTTATGGGATCATTTTGGGACCCTCTACAATAAACTCTCTTGGTTTTTTCTATCTAGGAGGCGTTTTCCTGTGGTGACGAGTTTTTAGTTGAGGAAAAAGTTGTCAAATACAAGTAGCGTAAAGTTGCAAAGTGGTGCAGCTTTCATTCTGAAACTTGTACGACCAAACAAAATGTTCCAACACATTTGAATGGGTATGTTTATGCTAGGGATAGTCCTTTTTTGCACCCAAATACGCTGAATCACTCTGAGCTACATTGGACCGACGATTTCCCTTAAGAGTCCAAAGTGCTGAAAGGCCATATCATCTATTGTACAGTCTGTAGCTCAATGGTATGGACATGGTAGATGTTATTAGGACTATATAAGGTGACTATGTGGGTTTAAAGAGCTGGAAAGGTTTTTAGTTGAGTTGGTGAGTTGCCAAGCATGGCAAAAATGAGTGAAATTAGGTGAAAAATGGTGGTTACAACATGCTAATGTTAATGAAATGTGGGGGCAGCAAGATTTAAGGTTGGATCAAGCTTGTGCAGGTCCTAATAGACATGTTTGATGAGTTTATAGGGTGTGGCAAGGTTGGAAACATTGATTTCCTTAAAAACCTAGTGAAAGTTGCTAAAAATGAGTGTTTGTTGAAATAGGGATTTAGAAAGCGTATCTCACCAAAAAAATTAAGGTTTTGGTAGTTTGGTAGGCTATTTAACTCTTCCCCATAGAAATTTCAGTTTTGGGAAGTGTTTAAATATGAGTCTCTTTGCAAAATGGGCCTATTTTGGGGTCTTGGACAACAAAAGAGTGCTAGTTTGAAGCCTTTGTTTCAAAGGAATCTACTGAAGTTTTGAAAGTGTCAAGGGTTGGTTGGTTGAGCTAGTACTTGGTGTGAAAAGTGAAGAAAAGAGGTTTGAAGACCTACTAGGAAGTGTAACCATTTTAATAAAGTTGCAATTGGATTTGAGGATGAAATTGGAGTTTGAATAATCTTTAATTGTAATTGTGTTGTTTAAATCCACCTAGCTCTTGCATCAGAAAACTCTTACCCAATCAACACGAACATCATGCACACCCAAATACCTTGTTTCCACTTTTCTAGAAAGCATCCAAGCATCCAATCAGTGGAGTAGTGTTGAATTGCTAATTAGACTCTCAAACCCCTAAATGGAGGTTTTTAGACCGAGTCACTGTAAATATGCTCCCAAAACTTTTATTCTTGATGAAATGACCTCAAATCTCTTTCAAAAGAGAGTTAACTCCTTACTCTATAAGATCAAATACTCAATTACATTGGAAATGACCTTCACATGACCTTTTTACATTTTTTTTGGAAAAAATGGCAAGCCGATGTAATCTATTATATATAAATAGGAGATATTACAAAACCTGGTTCAAACGAGCATTCCGACAGGAAAGAACCAGGAAGAAAACCTGTAGTTGTAGCTTGATTAAGTATAAAAATCTCTTACAAAATTGTCCCAATAACAGTAACAAAGCATACACTTGTATGACTATTTCAACTTATGAGTTTCTAAAATACACAAACCTTTACATTTTAAACATACCCTTTATACAATGCCAAACATTTGAACCATATTTCAAAAAACATGATTGGATATAGATTATGCCCATACACAGTTTTGACATTTTTACATTGTTTCACATTTGAAAATTCAAATTTTACAAATTTTTCCTATTGGAGGCATTCAGGGCACAGTCTTCCACAGGAGTAGCATGTTGACATTCTAGAGTGAAAAGCACATGTACAAACCATAAAGGTAGCAGTTAAACTACATACAATAGAAAATATGCTTAGAATAACCAATCTATATTATTCTAAATTACCTAATTGATGATGAGATGGTAATGCAAACTATAAAAGATGCTTACACTAACAAATATATATTATTGTAATCTGTCGCATACCTCTCTGAAAGGATCATAGTTGGCTATTGTTGTAGCAGGTCCATGATCAATCATGCAAGGAATGTCGCAAAAGTTGTCAAATGAGAAATCTATATTGTCACAATAGAAAATATGCTTAGACTAACAAATCTATATTATTCTAAACAACCTGAATGATGATGAATTGGTAATGCAAACTATAAAAGATGCTTAGAATAACTAATCTATATTATTCTAAATGATGTAATTGATGATGAGATGGTAATGTAAACTATAAAAGAAACTTACAATAACAAATCTAGATTATTCTAATCTGTCACATACCTCTCTAAAAGGACTAGAGCTGGCTATTGTTGTAGTTGGTCCATGATCATTCATGCCAAAAATATCTTTACACATGCACTTGCTCCATCATGCTCCCCTTTTCCATACCCAGCTTCAAAAAAGATCCAAATATGAGATACACCCCTCTCTACATGCATTCTACTCAACCAATAAAACATATGAGCATTCTTGAATTGACATGTGTAGTTATCTGACCAAATGAGATGTTGGCCCAGTGCTATATCATGCTCCTACAAGAACTCAAAAAAATTCTTGAAACAATGTTGGACATACTCAAACGAGTGAGATCTATCATCACTCATATAAAAATTATACTCTCTGATTATCTTTTGATCCTCCTCTACACTATTGGGTACATGTCTAAATGTTATGTGGACAAAAATAGCAATCTGAATGGATTTGTAATATTGAGATTGTACCTCATTTTGTGGTTGCAATGTGTAGTTTTCTGCAAAATCAACCATTGATATAATAGTGCCAATCTCAAAAGAGTCCTTACACATCCTGAATTGTTGTTCCAACCATAGAGACCTATGGCTATGCCTTGCATACTTGTAGAAAATATTGTCCTTAAAATCTGAAATAAAATCAGCAACACTGTATTCTTTTGTAACCAACTCGCATCTAGAACCTTCACCTCCACTTTGCAAAGTATATTTGACTATATCATCTCTTTTTCTCAACAAGCTTCTTTCCAAATTCATGTTCGGAACCCTCATGAAAACATTGAACAAACTTTGACAAACCACCACATTGTGAGCACTTCACATTTAAACAATCATTTCTATAGAAAAGGAAACCATCATCTCTAGAACATAAAAAATAGATCTAGCAAGTCCCTCGATGATTTCAGAAGATGCATTGCACCACACTCCTACAACATTTCATTAGTATATAAAGTAGAATGGATATAGCATTATAGTTCATGGTATTTGCAACAAGTATTTTGAATTTTAAGAGGCACATAGTAAAATGGCTTCAAACCTTGAAAAGTCCTTTTATGAGATTTCCATATTCGGATGTTTTAATAATTTTTTTGAATAACATTGTTTGCCTTGATTCCAAGAAATGTTTAGGATGTGGTGTATGGTCTCAATTGCTAATTCTTAACTTTAAAACATCCTTTGCATTGGGTGATACTCAAGAGTTATCATGCCAAAATTGTTGAATTACCTACTTTACATTATCGGTTAGCTTCTTATCAACATGTGGAAGCCTCCTAGAAAAATCCCATGTATCATTTTGAAGAGGATCATCTATTCTTTCTCTTCTTGCAAGTTCTCTATCCAAGTTGTATGATTTATGTCAAAATCAATACAAGTTTGTCTCATAAAGTGAGCCTTTTTCAATAGATGGCTTACTAGGGCGGTTGTAATGTCTCTCCAAGTAGCTCTCTTATCTTTTTCCTTGTTATTTTTCCAATAGACTTGAGAGCATTAAAAATATTTTTGACAATAATATAATTTTTTTGGTCTTCTTGTTCACACGAATCTTCAATTTGGCTAGCAAAGGTCTCATGTTTTGCTTCTTTAGCAATTGTACAAAAAGTTGGCATTGCTCCGCCATGTCTTATCACTAAAATATTGGTTGAAAAGTCTTGTAGCCCACAACCAAACGGTTTGATCAATTTCAAGTAACCATTTAGGGGTTCTTGAAGGTCTTGAATTTGGAATATGTGTTTCTTCCACACAAGGTTCTTCATTTCTCATATAATCTGGTGAAACATAATTTACACTTGGTTCAATATTATGTTCAACATCTTCATTTCCAACATTTTCACCTTGAACATTTTCAATATCAATTTCAATAATTTCATTCCCAATTTCAATATCATGTTCAACATCTTCAATTCCAACATTTTCACATTGAACATTTTCAATATCAATTTCAATATCATGTTCAACATCTTCAATTCCAACATTTTCACCTTAAACATTTTCATTCCCAATTTCAATATCATGTTCAACATTATCACCTTGAAGATATTCAATTTCCTCTTCACTTAAAAGACCAAAGGGCTCAGGTTCACCAATATTTAACATACCTTGTCTTCTCTTCCTATGACCTTCTCTATCTCTTTGTCTATATGCTTCAATTTATTGTTTTGTAAGCTTTCTCTTACGTTTTTGCTTCCAATGACTACTGCTCCCCATTATACCTCATAAAAGATGCTAAAAAAATGATTGCTTATGACAAATTTTAGTAGAAGATGCTCCAAAAGGTTGATCTTTGTCTCTTCCTGTTTGAAATCACACTTTTGTCGACTACAAAGCCTACAAATAGAATGTAGGGTCTGTTAGGATGCCCAAAATGGTCCACACGTGGTTTTTCTATGGCCCACAAATCCAATATCAGATAAAATCCAATATCTGATTTGAAAAACATTTTAAAATTTATTGCAATGGTAAGATTTTAGTGTTATAAATCATATATCCAATTTTTGCATACATAGACCTAAGAGTAATTAGGAGGTGGAGGGTGGGAGGGAGAGAGAGAGAGAGGGAGAGAGAGGGAGGGAGAGAGAGAGAGAGGAGAGAGAGAGAGAGAGAGAGAGAGAGAGAGAGAGGAGAGAGAGAGAGAGAGAGAGAGAGGGGAGGAGAGAGATAGAGGTGAGTGTGTGTGTGTGTGTGTGAGGAGAGAGAGAGAGAGAGAGAGAGAGAGAGAGAGAGAGAGAGAGAGAGAGAGAGAGGGTTTAAGGGTTAAGGGTAGAGGGAGAGATATAGATGGAGTTAGAGAGAGAGAGACTTGAGAGAGGGAGAGGGGATAGGAGGGAGAGACTTGAGAGAGAGAGAGTAGAAGGGTTAAGGGTTACAGAGGGGAGAGAGATAGAGGGATTCAATGAAAGAGAGGGAGGGAGGGAGTTAAGGGTTACAGAGGGGAGAGAGATAGAGGGATTCAATGAAAGAGAGGGAGGGAGGGAGTGGGACAAAGATAGAAGGTAGAGGGTTAAGGGTAGAGGGGAGAGAGATAAAAGGAGTGGGATTGAGGAGAGACTTGAGAGAGAGAGAGAGGAGTGTGAGAGAGATAGAAGGAGGGATTGAGTGAGAGACTTGAGAGAGAGAGGGAGTGGGAGAGAGATAGAGGGTGGCTAGATTGAGGTAGAGGCATTAGACTGGAGGGCAGAGGGCAGAGGTTGCATGGGCTTCAGGCATTAGGGCATGGCAGAGGAGAGAGATAGAGGGAGTGAGTGAGAGACAAAGAACTCCAGAGACTCTTGAGAGAGAGAGAGAGGAGGAAGAGAGATAGAGGACAGGGTCAATGGTAGAGGGTAGAGGGTCTATTGGGTCTTAGGGCCTAAGGGTTATGGCCTAGGGTTTTAGGTCATGGCCTAGGGCCTAGGGTAGAGGAGAGATATAGGATATGAGAGAGACACCTAAGAGAGGGAGAGGGGTAGGAGGGAGACCCCAGAGAGAGAGTAGAGGGTGAGGTCAAGGGTTAAGGGTTAAGGGTATAGAGGAGAGAGATAGAGGGAGTGAGTGAGAGAGGGAGAGGGGGTAGGAGGGAGAGAGAGGGTAGAGGGGAAAGGGATAGAGGGAGTGACTCTAAGAGATAGACATAAGAGAGGGATAGGGGGTAGGAGGACTTGAGAGAGAGAGAGGGAGGGAGAGAGACAGAGGGCATATAGGCCACTGCAGAGGTAGAGGGTTTTGCATGGATTAGGTTAAGGGTAGAGGGAGAGACATAGATGGAGTGGAGGAGAACAGCAGAGAGAGAGAGACTTGTGAGAGGGAAAGGGGTAGGAGGGAGAGACCTGAGGAGAGAGAGAGGAGGAAAGAGAGATAGAGGGTACATACACCGCTGGTGGTAGAGGGTGGCCATGGGTTATGGCTAAGGGTTTAGGTAGAGGATATGTAGAGGAGGAGTGTGAGAGAGAGAGGACTGAGAGAGAGGGAGAGGGGTGGGGTGAGGAGAGACTTGAGAGAGAGAGAGAGTAGAGGTAGAGGGTTTAAGGGGTTAAGGCCTAGGTAGAGGGAGATAGAGAAGGGTCAATGAAGGAGAGGGAGGGAGGGAGTGGGAGAGAGATAGGTAGAGGGGAGAGAGATAGGAGTGATTGAGTGAGAGACTTGGGAGAGAGAGAGGGGGAGAGAGAGAGAGGGAAATATATAATATCTAAATATTTTATATATTAGTAATATTAATTAGTTTTATAATATTTTATATATTAGTAATATATATATATACATTAACTAAAATATAGAAGTAATATTTAATATTATACATAATAATATAATATATTATATATTAAATTATAAACTATATTGTATATTCTAAACAAGATATATTAAAATAAACTATAAACTATTTATTGCATTTTTTAAATCATCTATTATAAACTGTATAACATTTTTTAAAATCATATATAAAATAAATCAAATTCTGATTCAAATCTAATATCCGATTTGAATCGGATATCCGATATTTCTGACACAAACCTTACTGCCTAGGGGTTAGCCTTGGGCTTGCTTTGGAATTTGGCTAGGACATGCCAATCCTTGGAAGTCAACACAAAAAATGTGTTTAACAACTTACCTTGCTTTTCTAGACTTCGTCCATGTGGTTGATGATTTTTTTTTTTACCCAAAATTGATGAAACATAAAGGGTTTCTAAAGGAGATTCTCAACTTTCCACTAATATAAATTATGCTTTACTTTGAATTTAATAAATAATTATTATTCATTTTCTATTAGAATTATGACTAAAGTCTTGATTGATAAGTTGATTGAAAAACATCTATAGCTTTCAAATGGTATCACATTTTTTGAATCCAAAACATGTGTCACATTCTATGCTTCGCATATTATAGGATTAAAAAAAATTTGAATTTCATGAAGTTTTGACCAAGATAAGGTGGTTAGACATACGAGTTTTATATTTTTTAAAAGTTGTAATAAAAAAATCATACTTAATTATTTACTTGGAAAAAAATTACAAAAAAATATGCATCACATCATGCATCGCATCAAGACATGATTCCTCTACTTATATCTAAACTATTATAAAAAAATATTATCATTTTATTGTAGTTAGGGTGGTCAGACAGACACCTACTTCTTATTTTTTCCCTGAAATTTAAGTACTACTGCATTGAAATGTCAAATTTTCACCAAATAGATTTAAAAAAAAAAAAACCTAGTAGTTTAGAAACTACATTCAATTTGCCATAGATTCTATTCTTACATATTTTTGAAATAATATAGATAACTTATTCAAATGTTTACATCAAGTTGCCTAACTCTATTGTTTCTGAATTTTCATTGCTACTTAAGGGCCTATTTTTTCCATGATGATCCTGCACATATCCATGATGCATGATGACTTTTCCATGATGCTTGAATCTTGAATGTAGCTCCAAAATGCTTGATAATCAACTCTTGAATGCTCTTGAATGCTCTCTTGATCATAAGTTTGCTATAATTCTTGAATACTTGAAATATTAGGTGAAATTATGTGAAATAACCTTGTATTTATACTTGTTTATGCCAAATTTTCCGAAATTACAACACTACAAGATGACATCAGATCTAGGAGAATAAAATCCCTCCAAGAATTGAATTCAAAATAGGTCCAAGCTAAAGCAGGACTCATATGCCACTTGGGGTGTATGAGTCCTGATAGCCCAAGATTGGGACACAAATTTTGAGAAATGTTAAGTTCTATGCAATATTCAGGATCAAGCCTCGAGACTTAGGTGGGACCCATATGCCCAAGGTAGTGTATGAGTCCCAAATTAATAAATCTAGAACACACAACCCAAAATCATGAATTGTGATTGGACATTAGATAAATTTCAAGATTATACTTAAAGAAATGCATTCAATAAGGCTTGTGGATGCAAAATAGGACCAAATAAGGCATAAAGAAGCCCAATTTTAGCAAGGAGGGCACAAACAAGTGTGAAAATTTAAAGGGATACATTTTTCTACACTACAATATGCATTGAATTATAGAAGTCTATGAGATACTGCATAGAAAGGGAAAGAGAAGAGTAGAGCAAATAAATGAATTGCTGCTCGCAGACAATAGCAAAGAATGTGTAGTTGCAGAATAGGTTTACAACATTGAACTAGATTGATTTTTGAATCATATGCAATCTGGAGTTGTTGCTCCATATTTTCATTGTAAATCTAATTAGTTGGTGCCATTTGATAGTTGGGTTGGTGCTTAGTTAGGGAGTGGGTGATTCCTTAGAGTTGGTGCTCTTAAACCAAGGGATTGGTATCTCTTTAGGGTTGGTTCCCTTAAACATTGTAAACAATGAGGTTTTATTGTGAGGTTGGATTAGGATAGTAGATCATGTAACGCTGAAAATGAAAAGGCTTTGCACAATAGACAACAAAGAAGATTGGATTAGAAGCACACATGCATACAATACTAAAATCTAAAATGCAAATTCATTCATTAAGCAACAAAGAACATGGGAAAGTAAGAACATAATTAAAACTAGAACAATCTCACCAATTTTCAAACATATTTCCATGATTCATCTCGATTGCCCTTCTCCATTTTGCTTGTGTAGTATAATTGCCCTCAGATTTTCAAGTTCGTGCAAGTATAGCCTAAGATGGTGATTAGCAAAATATCGAAGATTCAAGACAAAAGTGCTCTCCAAAGTTATAAAATTCGTGAGAGAGATTGGAATGAAGAATGACAAATCAATTTATAGAAAATTGATTATTCGAACGACAGGCCAAGATCGAAAGATCAACAGACAGTTGAGATTGACTGATTAGACATGCATTATGTTAACTGACAGTGATGACACGAGTGATTCAAATTAGAAATAGAATTAAAGATTAAATAAATGATTTAATTTTCAGTTCGGCATTCAAAGACATAAGAATTATCTTTGCATGACAAATATAAAGATTGATTAAAGCAACTCTCCGTTCGAACGCACGCACAACACTTAATTAATTAAATAATAATATTTAATTAATATGCATGTGCACGCAAATGAGTTAGAACTAGACGATTGAATGGTTAGACGAGGAGTTTACTCGAGAATGCCACTCAGACATCAAATGAATAGTTAACTGAACGATTAAAATAGATGTCGAGTCGAGTAAAAGTGAATACTTAGATAACTCACATAATTATCTAAAATATAGAAGAATGTGTTAAAATAGAATTTAGGAATTAAATAATTCATTTAATTCAAGAGACAATATTCGAAGGATAATTAAATAAATAAGATTTATTTAATTAAATGATAAAGGGATTTAAATGAATAATTAAATAAATAATGAATTTATTTAATTATAGTTGAAGTATGATAAAGAATAAATTAAATAAGAGTTTATTTAATTTGACAAGACGGCTAAGGTTAATTAGTAACATAATTAAATAACAAGCATTTATTTAATTAATCAAGTAGAATATAGAAAAGTGTGAATTAATTAAATAATTAATATTATTTAATTAATAGAAGAATTAATGTTAAGAAGAATTAATTAAATAATTAAGATTATTTAATTAATAGAAGAAATTAAGACTATTGAGACTAATTAAATAAAGAATTTATTTAATTATGACCGTGAAGAATAGAAATAATGAACAATATGGAAGTCGTAGGCCTAAACCAGATTTCGGTGTCTACATTTGCCCCTCTTTGATACAATGTTGTTTCGGCATTGTGTCAAAGAAAATCGATAAGAAATATGCCCTAGTAATGCCCCAGTGTAAAATAGGTGAAGGTATGCCCCCTCGGGAGGACAGGCGGGTTCAAAGAACATGAGTGTGCTCACGAAATTGATGAGAGAACTAGAAGATGAAAGAAAAAAGGATAGAGGAAAATAGATAAGGGTGGTGAAGATGTAGAAAAGAAGAAATGTTAGTGTGAAAAGAAAGATTGAGAAAGAACGAAAGACAGGAGATAGATGTTAGTATTAGCAATCTTGATGTTTATTTGTATCAAAAGGTCTTGCCTTTATCATCATTGGGCGGGACTAATACAAATGGAAAAAAACACCATGATCTGATATAGATCAAGGTGTGCAAGGTCATCCACTTGCTAACAATAGACAGTCGTAGACAAGGATTGTCATTAACTCATACTAAGGGCAGAAATTACCCCAGTCTTTTTGTCAAGACAAACCACATACAACAAACAAAGTAAAAGCGGTCATGAATGCAAATGCTCCATCTAAATCGCTAAGCCCGTGGGACATCGCAGAAACTAATGGCAGCATGACTCAAAATCAAAAGTTAAAAAGCGGTCAACAGACAACAATCAAAAAGCGGAAATTAGGATACATCATTGCTTCTCCTAAATCCCCTTCATGGGACATCCTTGAAAAGCTAGTAACATGAATCCAGTCATCCAATTCAAGATAAATGATGAATAAATAAGCCATAAAGTCAACTAAGCCAATGAAAATGTTACCAAAACACTGATTTGTTTGTTTGATTTGTTGATTGATAGAGGCACGATTCTGGAGATACACATCACCGGATAAAGGCTGTGAGTGCGGTTTGATGTTATGACTATACATTATAAGGCACTGACAAAGCCACAGTTTGAAGGGCATGTATCATTATAGGCGTCAGTCGAGATGCGTTGATGTGATAACACATGTAAGGCTATGTTTGAGTGTTTGACAGCAGCCGATTATGCGGGAAGGACTCATCACATAAGACATAGGTTGATTGTTTTGATAACGTCCATTTCCAAGAAAGGACACATCCACGTAGCGGATGGTAAGTTGATACGGTTTGATTGTTTTTGTTTGACAAGATTATTTGGATTTGACTTAGAACGGCCTTTGACTTGTTCACGGTCTTGCATGACTTGATATGATGTGTGGACAATTGGCTGTGTGTGTGATAAACCCTAAGGGAGTACGACCTAGTCGCGGCCTCAAGGGCTCATCGATTGATGGCCTTGCCTCGTTATACGAGACCTCGTAGTTCGACTTGACTTGACCGACAAGACTGACTACAAATAGAAGACATGTATGAAAATGAATGTGACGAACCCTAATGGACTGACCTAGTGTGGCCTCAGGGGCTCATCGAATGATATTGCTTGCCCTCACATTATACCGCAAAGACTCGTGGATTCGACCACGACCAATGACCTTGTCCTTATAGACATATGGATTGGCCTTGACTTTATACGGACAAACTAAACTAAAGCGACCCTAATTCTCGAGGAGCCACATCCCGGTGTACCCTCGATCCATCCGCGAGAGGCAACATGGTTAAATAAGCGACAAAATCTGACAAGTCGTACATTTCGACTCTATTTTGGATTTTTGAAATGTTTATTTTTGTCTTTTTGAAGTTTTCCAATGTTTTTGTGTTTTCTTAGGTCATTTTGCGATGTTTTTGGATTTTTCTATGGTTTTACGTCTTCAA
Source organism: Sequoia sempervirens (assembly GCA_007258455.2). Taxonomy (NCBI): domain Eukaryota; kingdom Viridiplantae; phylum Streptophyta; class Pinopsida; order Cupressales; family Cupressaceae; genus Sequoia; species Sequoia sempervirens. Next base: position 304,159,639 of record VDFB02373365.1, on the reverse strand, counting down.
CATAACCAATGTAAGAACCAATATGACTCACGTCAAGTGTTTTCCCCCAGTCGAGTATAAGACCAATTGACTATGAATAGGGTAAAATGGAGGATATGAAATACACTCGATGTCAATCGTTCCAAGTTATGGGTAGGACTACTACTTATTATGAATGGTATATACAAGTGATGGACACGAAAGATACGGGATATGTATAAGGATAGGTAGTATGTACAAGGATAAGGACTATGTACAGGGTAGCGGACTATGTACAGGGAAGTGATTCCTACAAGCAACCAAACAAGCATGCACAAGAATCCAAGGACAACCATGATCTTGCCCCTAGTCAAGCTGAAAACCAATTGATAGGTGATGAGGATGGTGACAATGTTGTTTGACGTAGGAAGGACACATCTCGAAACAACATGAGGATGATGATAATGTGACTAAAGGATCAAGGTTTACAGCCATGCTAGAAACAAAGCCAATGAATGTTTTGAATGATGCACTAGAATGCATAGAAAGATTATATGGATTGGGCTTGTTGCATTTGGAATGACTTTTCAAGATTGGATGGGATGATGGAAGATCCTTAGACCATTGACAAGGGAAAAACCAAGGCATGCGATAGGTATTTCGTATAATGATAACTCATTTGGAAAAATGCTATGAAGGCTATGACATGATATTTCATGGATAGTGTATGACCAAAGGATAGACATGTCAAGAGTTTTTCCAAAGCATGATTTATGTTTGTACCCATCCTTATCAAGATCAAAGTAGGTGGGAAAATGGATGTGAGAGGTAGGGCTAAGATGGATAGATGGAAATGTCATACGAAGGGTATGGGAGATGAGACAACTTGCCCCCAAGTGTAATAGTCCACATAGATAATTTCTTACACATGACGCCTGTTTGCCAGGTTTTCATCATGGTACTTATCCAAAGCGCCATAAGAATGGTTTTCACTATTGGACGAAATTTTTCTCTTGACTTTTTTTTTTCTTTTTGGTGTCACCAAGATGCCTGTTTGCCAGGTTTTCATCAAAGTGACTTTTTTTTTTTTTTTTTTTTAATTTTTTGGATGGCCTTGATGCTTTAGATGATCACTGATTGTGTGAATCCATTGATGGTGTTGATGTAGAGACCGGTGCCATGATATGCCAATAATAACCTTGATGAAGTAGTTGCCTTGTCAGGATCATAGCACTTGCATACAATTGATTGATGTCATTGTGATCCTTGTTGACACTAGAGTTGGCCTTATCAAAATACGCACATCGCGATAGAGTGCCATGGGAGTCCTTACAATAAAGAGTTGCTGCCAAGATGCGATGGATTTGTGACGTAGGATTTTTAGACTTTAGACGATATGTAGGATTATGACGGATGATGGGAGACGTGTTTGGCAATTTAGATGTAGGAATTTTCATTTGCCAAACTTGGGGTGATGGATGATGGAGACTGGGTTTCAGATTGGGATAATGTTTGGAACCATGACTTTTATATGCCTTGTATGATGACCATTTTGAAGGAGGTGGACATTTATTATATGTGGGAGTCCTCTTTTCTTGTGGCTCCACATTTTGATTGACTTTTACTTTTGAACTATTTTCTTTGCTTGATCCATTTTTCTTTGGGATCCATTTTAACTTTATTTGTCCACTTGAATTTTTGATTGACTCAATGGCCTTTGATATTTGATTTTGAACTTTGAATTTGGAAGTGTTTTTGTTGGTTCCAAATGGAAGGTTTATTCATGTTGGAATGACAATTTATGGTATGGATGGAAGGAGTGTTGGCAACAACCTTATGATAAGAACTACTCATGGCCTCCATTTTGATGTTTGTATCAGATAAAGTTGCCCCCGATATCAAGGAGGTAACATTAACATCAGTAGATTTGCTGACTGAAGGATAACCAAGACCTTGATGTCTAGGATTTGCTTGAAACTGTACTGGTTCTAGAATTCCTTGCTCATGTATGCCTAGTCCTTTTCCTTGATACTACATGCTCTGACAGATTCTGTTTGCGATGGGGTATTTTTTGTTTTGAAAGCAAGATGCTAACCCATCATTGTGTTTGTGGAAACTATTACTTGGAATCTCCTCATCTACAAGAAAGCCTGATTTGATAAAAGTGGATGATCCTAGTTGATAGGATCTCTTATCTTCATTAGCATGTTGGATATCTTCGGTGTGATTTTGTAACACATCAGATTCAGAGGATTTTGCTGGTGCTTCCAAGTCGATTTCGAAACCATCTTTATGGTTATTGTCATAGAGTCCAATGAACTCAGCTATAGCTTGATCATTCACAAATATGTCTAGAGTAGGAGACTCTCGTTCGAGAGGAATATCATCTATGTTTTCAAAGGAGGCAAGTGTCTCATTTTGGGAAATGGATGCATTTGGTACTTGGATAGGGTTGTCTTCAAATGTTTGATCATGAATGGCATAAAGGTCAAGGAGTGGATCATTTTGGACTTCTTGCTCAATAGTAGTGTCTTGATCAAAGATAGGTTTGTCTTGAATAATATGGTTGGGAATGAAATCTTGATCAAGGATAGGTGTAATTGGGATGCCATGATTATCTAGAAGGACTTCTTGGATGGACTTAAAGATAGGGTCGTGGGATAGATTACTTTGATCTTGACTTGAAGGTGAAGCCATGAAGTCATGCTTTGGACTTTCCATTTGACATGTATCCTCAAGTTTAGTAGATGGGATGTGACTTTGGAGACCATGAATAGATGTATTGTCATGACTAAATGTAGAGTGAGATGAAGTGGCATGGAAGGGATTAGTGGATGAAGAACTAGGATAGGACATGGAGGCTTGGAAGGAATTAGTGGATGAAGGACTAGGGTAGGACATGGAAACTTGGAAGGGATTAGTGGAAGGTTGGTTTCCCTTGTCAAGGTTAGGATAAGGGTGATAAGTGGACGTTTGTTGTGGATTCATGGGATGGATTATGCTAAGGGACTCTTGATAATGAGGGTAGATGGATGGAGGAATAGGACTTATGGATTGTTGGTAGGAATGATATGTGGGTAGTTGACCATGGGTTGATGTTGGTTGGCATTTGGATTGGATATATTGTCTTTTGAAGTCTAGGGCTTGTTGGAATTGACCATTACGGAGTAACTAGTATTCAACTTGACTAGCATGCATATCAAGGTAAATTGCAGACATGGTGGTGAGGTTATGATGAAAGATGGAGTATAACTAAGGTATGTGATATGAGGGCTAAGGTATGACAATAAAAAGAGTGAATCAAATCTAAGGTATGCAACCTAAGCTATGTTTTTGGGATTTTTTGAATATAAAGGATGTCCTAGGATGAGACTAGTCTAGACTCTAAAGATGCAAAAGTCTAAGTAAGACCCTAAAGTGATCAGTTCTATAAACCCAAGGTGAAGGGACCAACTACCTAAAGTCAAACCAAGGTGTCAATTTAGTTAAGTCAAGGAACCAATGTAGGACGAGGATCAAAGACAAGTTGAGTTTCCTAACTAGACTGATGAGCTAGGATGACTCTCTGTAGGAAAAAATATAAGATAATAGAACTAGGTTCAATGAAAATTTTTGTTGACACTATGACCTTTCTAGAGTGTAGATGGTAAATCAATCCTAAAGTTTGTAAAAGTGACCTTTCTAGAAGTCTAATGCAAGGTGATATGCACCCTAAGATGAAGGTAAACTCTAACTGAAGACAACTATGGTAATGACTAAATGAACCTAAAGGATGCAAAATTGAGCAAATCGTTTCAGGTTTCTGTTTCAAAGACTGTTTGTGTGAAGACCACTGAAACTGGTATAACCGCGTTGACTGGACAGTGACTGTGAATTTTGGTTTTCTGATAATCAGACAGATGCGTCGTTTAATTTTCAGTTGCGGCTCAAAATTAACAGTTGCGGTTCAAACTGACAGATGCGACTTAAAATATACCAGATGCGACTTTAACTAACAGATGCGACTCAAAATATAATGCATGCGGTTTTTCCAAAGCAGATGCGAGCCAAACTGACAGATGCGACTCAAGATTAACAGATGCGACTCGGAGTTTACAGTTGCGACTCAAAAATAACAGATGCAACTCTAAAAATCAGATGCGTGTTTCTGGTGAACAGTTGCGACTCTCTGTGAATTTTCAGTGACATGAAATTTAAACTGACTCCGTTTTCTGTGATCAAATTCTGACAATCAAAGACAATCATAAGACAAAGTGTTTTCAGTTTCAATTTTGGACTCAAAGAACATTTAAAGTGATAACAGACAAGCACATCCTAATAGGCCAAAAGCCTAGGGTTTGTATACTTGGTATAGCCCACCTATTATACCCCAGATTGGTGATGAACACCTTTCCTTCTCGAGAGCGGATAGCTTAGGAATTTGGTGGCATTGGCTCCCCTCCACGGCTCATTAACGTCTTTCGAGCACACCAATTCTGAATTCTTTGGGCAATGACCTCCCAAGAACCGCTATCTCTACTCAAGGGGATCAGTAGTGAGTATCTTCGGGCATGATACTGTACCCTGCACTAATACCAAACAACGGCCACAAATAGGTTGGTCTCTACAACAAAGGGTATTTAATTCGGGCATTCCGTTCGTGGGGTGTCCATACTACGTGATTCTTGGGTTTCCCAAGAACCCACTTTATATACCGGTTGGAAGTCCCTGGTTCGGTGCTCCACGAAATCGGGTGAGTACTTTTCCCAGAGTTGGTCCGTTTCTCTACACCGGATCGCATAGATGCGGGGAGAGGATACTTCGATATACCAAATCGTAAGGGTAACCAGACTTGTGCTTTCGCACCAAACACAGTAGACACTTGTTAATTTTAACCAAACGAAAGATTTTCTCGCTACCAAACAATCTGTTTCAAAATTTAACTAGGGTCTTCGACAAGCGTCCTGCAGAAGACATCATTAGTAATTTTTCAATATTGTCTTCGTCAATCGTCCTGCAAAAGCTTGTTAACTCCAAATGGCCACACGCTGAAAATCAAATATCAGTAACACAAAAATCAATTGAAAATTCCAGATTGCCGAAAGCAAAAATAAAATTTTACCAGTCAATTGCGTCGCGTTACCCGTCAGCGTCGTTTCTTTTTCAGTTGGCTCGGGATACCAGTTGCGGTTTAGGAATTGTCAGATGCGTCATTTCTATGTCAGATGCGGTTCAGAAACTCAATTGCGGTTTAGGAATTTTAGATGCATCGCAGAAATTCAAATGCGTCGCTTTTAAATCAAACGCATCATTCTTCTTGCAAATGCGTCATAGAAAGTCAAATGCGTCACTTTTAAATCAAATGCGTCATTCTTCTTGCAAATGCGTCATTCTGGCTCGCAGCCGCAGAAAAAATCGTGTTTTTCTTGTAAAAAATGCCTCACTTAACGAAAATATGTAGTATAATATATGAATCTTCGTCTCTCGACCCTTCCGGACACAACCATGCTATTTATTTGACCTCAAAAGACTCCAAAATGTGTGATTTTCAAGATTCTTCAAAAGTACCTACACCTTTCAACACAAAAAACACCAAAAACTTCCAAACAAAGAATGTTAATCAAGAGGGTTAGTAATTCACGTCGGGTTCACCAAATGTAATGCTGAAAATGAAAAGGCTTTGCACAATAGACAACAAAGAAGATTGGATTAGAAGCACACATGCATACAATACTAAAATCTAAAATGCAAATTCATTCGTTAAGCAACAAAGAACATGGGAAAGTAAGAACGTAATTAAAACTAGAACAATCTCACCAATTTTCACCAATTTTGTATTTCCATGATTCATCTCGATTGCCCTTCTCCATTTTGCTTGTGTAGTATAATTGCCCTCAGATTTTCAAGTTCGTGCAAGTATAGCCTAAGATGGTGATTAGCAAAATATCGAAGATTCAAAACAAAAGTGCTCTCCAAAGTTATAAAATTCCCGAGAGAGATTGGAATGAAGAATGACAAATCAATTTATAGAAAATTGATTATTCGAACGACAGGCCAAGATCGAAAGATCAACGGACGGTTGAGATTGACTGATTAGACATGCATTATGTTAACTGACAGTGATGACACGAGTGATTCAAATTAGAAATAGAATTAAAGATTAAATAAATGATTTAATCTTCAGTTCGGCATTCGAAGACATAAGAATTATCTTTGCATGACAAATATAAAGATTGATTAAAGCAACTCTCTGTTCGAACGCACGCACAACACTTAATTAATTAAATAATAATATTTAATTAATATGCATGTGCACGCAAATGAGTTAGAACTGGACGATTGAATGGTTAGACGAGGAGATTACTCGAGAATGCCACTCAGACATCAAATGAATAGTTAACTGAACGATTAAAATAGATGTCGAGTTGAGTAAAAGTGAATACTTAGATAACTCACATAATTATCTAAAATATAGAAGAATGTGTTAAAATAGAATTTATGAATTAAATAATTCATTTAATTCAAGAGACAATATTCGAAGGATAATTAAATAAATAAGATTTATTTAATTAAATGATGAAGGGATTTAAATGAATAATTAAATAAATAATGAATTTATTTAATTATAGTTGAAGTATGATAAAGAATAAATTAAATAAGAGTTTATTTAATTTGACAAGACGGCTAAGGTTAATTAGTAACATAATTAAATAACAAGCGTTTATTTAATTAATCAAGTAGAATACATAAAAGTGTGAATTAATTAAATAATTAATATTATTTAATTAATAGAAGAATTAATGTTAAGATGAATTAATTAAATAATTAAGATTATTTAATTAATGGAAGAAATTAAGACTATTGAGACTAATTAAATAAAGAATTTATTTAATTATGACCGTGAAGAATAGAAATAATGAACAATATGGAAGTCGCAGGCCTAAACCAGATTTCGGTGTCTACAGATCATAGCAGCTATTCTCACTGTGATTTTCCCATATTAGGTTTTCCATGTATATCTAGTGTTATAAGTATTTGCGGGTATGTGAATCTTTGAATGTTTATTTTATCTTCTTTAAGAGGTGTTAAAAGTTAAACTTTATTGATCTACTGATTCACCCCCTTTTGAGTAGATAGTTGTTTTCCAATAATTGGTATTAGATCCCTAGTTCCTTTGCAAAATATTAATCAACTCAAGTAGATCTTGGATAGTGAACACAAGATGGCTTGTAAAGAAGGTTCCTCGTCATACAAAGCACCTCTCTTTGATGGATCAAACTATGCATTATGGAGCATTAGGATGGAAGCGTATCTATCCTCATTAGGGTTTGATGTTTGGATGTGAGTCATGAAGGGATATACAATTCTTGGTACTCCTACTAATCAAGCTAGAAAGAAAGAATATGAGAACAATGTTAAGGAAAATAATGCTATTCTGTGAGGGTTGTCAAATTCATAATTAAGTTATGCATTGTCAAACTACACATGATGTTTGGAATAAGCTAAAGAACATCTATGAAGGCGATGATAAAGTAAATCAAGAAAAGCTTCAAAATTTCTTGAAAGTCTCAAGATGAGTGAAGAATAAAACATTGTAGATTATCTTCTCAGAGTTGATAAAATAGTGAACACTATCAGAGGCCTTGGAGAAGAGAGGAAGGATTTAGTCATTGTCAAAAAGGTTTTAAGGTCCATGCCACCTAGGTATTAATCTAAAATTTTTGCAATAGAAGAAGCAAGAGATTTGGATAAACTTATCATTGATGAGTTGCATGGCACCTTTACTACCTATGAGATGAGAATGGGAGATGTAAAAATTCCAAGAGAGAAGATGCATTCAAAGAAGCCAAAAATGAAAGTTTGAAGCATCTACATTCGGATCTGAAGAGACAGACAAAGAAGAAACCAAATTTGTCAGAAGATTGAGAAGAGGCTCTAGAAAATATAGAGGTAAGTTACCCTTTAAATGCTTTAACTATGGAAAAATATGACATTTTTCTTCTAAATGCCCTTATGATGAAAATGATAACTCTGAGAAAGTAGTGGATAGTAAAAAGAAAAAAACCCTACTTCCCCAAGAAAAAGAAAATTAGTAAGAAGAATAAGAGTCTATATGTTCAAGGGGAAAGTGATTCATCTAATGTTAGTGATAGCTTAGATGATGAACAACAATTTCCATTGGTGGTGGAAGAAAATGAATTCCTATTGATGGCAAGAGGTTTAACAGATCAGGAAAATGGAAAAGTTGAAACTTTTGATTAGGTTTAGAAGAAGGTGAAGTAGATCTTGAAGGTTAACTCATTAGTGTCTTGGATGAGATTAAAATATTGAGAAAGGAGAGCAAAAATTTGAAAATCCATGCAAAAAAAGAGATTAAAAAGCTAACAAAAAGTCTTGAAGAATATGACCAAATGGTGGTGAGCTTGAAGACACAAGTGGAAGAATCTAGGAGAATGGAAGATGTAGTCAAAACTGAACTATAGTCTATAATGAATGCATGAAGTTGGAAGTAGAAATAGTGGCCTTGAGAAAAGAATTAGAAAAGGCTAAGGAATAGATTGACAAGGGTTTGAAGAAGGGAGGATCTGAGATACTTGATGAGTTGATTAACCCATAAAATCCTTCAAAAGAGAAATTGGGCCTTGGGTTTGAAAAAGGAAAGGGTCCTTCTATCAGTGCATCTCTAAAGTTGTATGATAAATTTAAAGAAGAAAAGTCTAATACATTTATGATGAGAAAATATGCATGAAGAATGCCTTTAAGAATGAAAAATGTGAGATGAAGAAATTTGTTAGAGAAAAGAAGCCAACAACAGATAAGAATAACCAATCATACCCTGATAACTTGAAGAAGAAGCAAAATTCAAAAGGAGCTGATGTAGATGGTTTCACCAGGGTGAGATATTTGAGATGTCGAAGCTAAGAAGACCTCCTCATCTTGCTCAAAGAAATGCTAAGACCAAATATTCCTCATATTTCTATGGTTATTGCTATACTTGCAATTAGTTTGGTCATAGGGCTAGTGAATGTAGAGTTGTGTCTACAAGGAGAACACACTTTGTGAGTAGAAATATATTTGCTCCTTTGGTAGACATGAATGTAATCTGCTACAATTTTAATAATTCTAGTCACATAGCTAAGCAAGGTAGAACAAATTTTGTAAGTTGAAAAGTACAAAACAAAAGGAAAAGCATACCTCCTAGTGTGAACAAGGACTCACAAGTCCCTAAAGGAGATGGATAATACATAAACGAAAACCAAGAAGGCATGGAAAGAAAAAGAGAAGTCTACACAATCAATGATTGCACAAACTGTACTTCATGTCAAAAAGTAGAATTTGTGGGTGATAGATAGTGGTTACTCTAAAAAAATGACTAGTGATAAGAGAAAGTTTATCAAACTCAGAAAATATAAGGTTCTATGAGTTTGGGCGACAACACTATAGTAAAAATCTACAGTAAAGGAAGACTGAGTATAGATGGAAGATTTCCTACACATGATGTCCTTTATGTTGAAGGGTTGAAGCATAATCTAGTGCTAAGTGTTAGTCAAATGTGTGACAATGGATATAAAGTTTCATTTATTGTAGAAGGATGTGAGATTAGGAAATCTGGGAGATTAGTTGCAGAAGATAAAAGGATTGAAAGAAACCTTTATAGTCTCAATGAAGTGAATGGTCAAAGTTGCATGAGAGGACAAGTTAATGAGAGGTTGTGGCATAGGAGAATGGGCCATGTAAATTTTGATAATATGGTTAAATTTAGTTCAAGAAGGTTGTTCAGACACATGCCTAAGATAACAAAACCAATAAACACCACTTGCAAAGAATATTAGATAGGGAAGTAAATAAGGGTTATATTTCAAACAAAAGATTATTCAACTACAAAGCCTTTGGAATTGGTTCATACTGATATTTGTGGCCCCACAAGAACAAAAGGATTGAAAGGTGAAAGGTACTTCATGTTGCTGATTGATGATTACTCAAGAATGACACAGGTAGCCTTTTTGAAGGATAAGTCATGAGCATTTGAAAGATTCAAAATCTTTAGAGCCATGGTTGAAAAGGAGATTGGTAAAAGCATCAAATGCTTAAGATTAGATAGAGGTGGACAATTCACATCAAATGAATTTATTGAATATTGTGAGAAGAATGGAATTAAAAGACAATATTTTGTAGCAAGGACTCCACAATAGAATGGGGTTTTTGAATGAAAGAAAATGATAGTCAAGGAGATGGCCATAATAATGCTCAATGAGGCCAAGTTACCTGATGTATACTGGAGAGAGGCAATACATATAGTTGTATATAATTTGAACAAAGTGCAATTGAGATTAACAATGTGAAAACCCCTGATGAACTGTGGTATGGAAAACTTGCATCAGTTAAGTATTTAAAAGTATTTGGTAGTAAGTGCTACATCAAGAGAGAAGAAGATAATATGGGAATATTTGACTCAAGATGTGATGGAGGAATATTACTTGGATATTCCAATCAAAGAAATCCTATAAATGCTACAAAAAAAGGTTGCACAAAATTGTAGATAGTATCAATGTCAAGGTTGATGAAGATCTAAAACATGTTAAACCTAACAGAGGCATCTATGATGTTGAATCATAATTTGAAGATGAAGTTGTTGATGGATAATGTGAAGAATAAAATAAAAAGGCACCTGCAAGATATGTTCAAAAGGACCATCTTGTAGTATAGATTATTGTCAATATAGATGAAGAAGTTTAGACAAGAAGAAGAGGTGCACAAAATAAAGAGCAAGTAAATTTTTATCTCATGTCTCAAATAGAGCCCAAGAGCTATGTTGAAGCCAACAAGGATGAAATATGGATAAAAGCAATGGAAGAAGAGCTAAGCCAAATTGAGAAGAACAAAAATTGGGAATTAGTTCCAAGACCCCCAAGTAAGAATGTGATAGGTATAAAATGGGTCCTTAGAAACAAGCTCAATGAAGATGGAGTTGTAGTAAGAAATAAGGCAAGATTGGTGTACAAGGGATATGCACAATTGGAAGGTGAAGACTTTGAGGAAACATTTGCACCTGTTGCTAGATTAGAAGCCATATGATTTTTTCTTGAATTCTTTGTTTATAGAGGATTTAAGGTCTATCAAATGGATGTGAAGTCTACTTTCTTAATGGAAACCTAGAAGAGGAAGTTTACATAGAACAACCATAAGGTTTTCAATTTTCAAAAGAAGATGGTTATGTTTGCAGATTGAGGAAAGCATTGTATAGTCTAAAACATGCACCAAGAGCATGGTATTCAATACTAGACTAGTACTTGCAACAAGGATTCAAGAAAGGATGTGCAGATAGAAATTTGTACTTTAAATCTCAAGATGAGAATATGATAATTGTTGTTGTGTACATTGATGACATTATTTTTGGTGGCAACAATGAAAAATTATGCAACCTGGATTTTCTATTCAAATGCAACATGAATTTGAGATGTCACTGCTAAGAGATTTTTTTTTTCCTCCTTGGTTTATAGATAACACAAACTAATGATGGGATATTAATATCTCAAAATAAGTATGCTAGGGAGATGCTTAAGAAGATTGGAATGGAAGACAATAGACCAATTGGTAGCCCCATGATAACTGGATGTAAATTGAGCAAGACCGATGAATCCCCAGATGCAAATCAAACCATGCATAGATCAATGATAGGTAGCTTGTTGTACCTAACAATATCAAGACTTGGTATTATGAAAGCAATTTGCATGGTTGCAAATTTTAAACCTAATCCTAAAGAGTATCATGCTAATACAGTGAAAAGAATTTTCAGACATATCAGAAGTACTATTGACCATGGACTGTGGTATCCCAAAGGTGAATATTTCACCTTGAAAACATATACAAATGCTAATTGGGTTGGAAGTGTGGATGAAAAAATAAGCACTAGTGGTGGTGCACTCTTTCTTGGAAACAAACTTGTTTCATGGTTGAGCAAGAAGCAAGTCAGTTACTCTGTCTACAACAAAAGTAGAGTATGTGGTAGTAGTGGCATGTTGTACTCAAGTATGGTGGATGAAACAAACACTCAAAGACATCAATATAGAGTAAAAATAACGTATCTCTATTCTTTGTGACAATTGAAGTGCCATAATTGTATCAAAGAATCTAGTGATGCACTCTAGGACCAAGCATATATCAATCAAGTATCACTTATTAAGAGAAAAGGTTACAGATTAGGAAGTCAACATGGAATATGTTCCAACCAAGGAACAAGTTGTAGACATATTCACCAAGCCTCTTCCCAAAGAGAAAATTGAATACTTGAGGTAGAAGTTGGGAGTAATTTCTCCCACATCACATCACTAAATCTTAGCGATAGGGATCGCTTCTTGGGGGAGATTCACTGAAGACTTATTCCACCTTGGAAGGGAAGGAAAAGTCAAGTCAGGTATAATAGGTTTTACAAATTTTTATCGGTTTGGTGGTTGTAGATTTATGAAAACATTCTTTCTCTTTGCATGGTATGTTAAAGGGGGAGAACATCAATAGCATCAAAGTGTCTAGACAATGTCCCTTTGCCATTGATGTCAAAGGGGGAGAAATTATGCAAAATACTCTTTGTTTATCAAAGGGGGAGTTATGACTGCAGATAGTTGTGTGCCCAAGGAGGTGAATGGATGCTATGTAGAATGGTCTATGTTGATATATGTGCATTCACATTGGTTTATTTAGTGTATAGAATTTAGTGTTTCCATCAATGACAAAGGGGGAGATTGTTGGCAATATGATTGTAATTGATGTAAAAAGAGCATCTCATTGATGTCAAAAGGAGATATGAGTGATATCAGATGAGGAGTTGTTGGTTGATGTCAAAAAGGTCATCATTGAAACAAGCCTTGAAGAATTGTAGAAGTTCGAGCTTTGGGCCTTGGGCTTACCTTATACTGCTTGCTAAGTGAAGGAGTTAGTCTTTTTCAGCTAAGTTCGATCAAGCTTCAGATTTTGGTCTTGCGACTTACTCTATATTGTAGATAATCAGACATCAGGGTTTGGTCATACACTATATCACATGCCTGAAAGAAACACTAAAAAGAATGTGCTAAGTCTGAAAGGTTTCAGACTTCAGGCTTTAGGCATACCTTATACTAAATCCCTTAGTGAAATAAAGAAACTTTGTGTAAAGTATGAAAGGAGTCAGACATTAGGTATCAAAAATAATTTATACCAATTACACAAAGAGAAAGGAGTTAGAAAGGCGTAAGTCTAAAAAGGAACTAGGCATTGGACTTTGGAGTTAAGGCTTTCACCTTAATAGTTTATAAAGATGCGGTAAGATGGAACACCCACCCTTGATTAGGTTTCAAGCATCACGGGTCAGAGATAAGGCTTGTGCCTTATCGTAATGTTAAATAAGGTAAAAGGTAAATAGAATGAGAAATGTCTGAAGGCCAACACCAAAAAGGGTTAATTCTTGCGAAGGATTTGTTCGGGCATTACAGACTAGAAGGAAGGATTATGCCTTATCGAAATGCTGGTAAGCAAAAAGATGAAAGGGAAAACCTCGACATCCGACAAAATATGCATGTTTCATAGCTTTGTGCTTTAGTATTTTAGAGGTTGGTGAGTTGATTTGTGATGGTGTATAAGAAGGTAGAAGGTAAAGGGTAAGGCTGATGGCCAAACCCCGATAGGTATGAAGAAGCATCAGACATTGGCATTCAGGCTTGTTAAGCTCTGAAATGCATGTCAATTATGAGGTAAAAGGGATTAGTGATCCCTGACCCCTGACAAGCATGAATAAAGGAGTAATTCTACCATTCTGTGAGATGCTTGCATTGACTAGAGTTGACCAATACAATTTTTATGGAATAAGACACATGGCAAGAATTTATTGTTTGACTTGATTCATATTGTTGTTGTGAATCACTAGAGATCTATGACCACATTTAATGCAAGTCAAAATCAGACGGTTGCATTTTAAATCAAGGTGGGTAAATAAGATATGCTAGATCATGGCACAAATTTCAAGATTGATGGTCTGTATTCAAATATTGGATTATGTCAAACTACTAGGCAAATGGAATTACTGCATAGAAAATGATATAACCACTCTACCTACATTTTGGCGAAGGATTGGAAGGAATTGTTGATGCCATCTGTTGGAGCCTAAAATTTCATGCAAATTTTAGTTTCCCATATGTGAAAATTTGATTTTGGCACTAAGAAGTAAAGTTGAAAAATCTGCTTATGTGGCTCATTTTGAAAAAATCATAACTTTGGATTTGTTTGTTTTTATGCCAAACCACTTTGCAGACATGTTTGTCTAACATATGAGAGTATGCACGCCAGTTTTCAGCTTCATCCAATCAGTTTTGAAAAAGTTTCAAAGGGCCAAGTTTAAGGGTTTTTGAGAAAATCTGCTGTCAGCACAATGAAATATGTTAAAGTGGCCCACTTTGAGGGTAAATATTAAAAAATTGAAAGGGTTTCATAAAAAACTGATTGATGCATTTGATTCTCTACACCAAAATCTACTTCCATGTCAATTTTCAGGTCTCCAGGGCATCGTTTGATATTTTTCCAAGATCAAATCCAAATGGATTTTACACAGTTTGGAAATTGCATTTCTGGAACAGCTGCAAAATAGTCAACTTTGATGTTTGATATTTCATGAATGAAGATGATTGGTGAAAAAATATCTTGCACACATGTTCACCATGCCTAAATGAGCTAATATCCAAAGTTATAGCTTCCCAAGATCACATTTGATATTGTTTCAAAAGGGGCAAATGGAAGGTTTCAATTGAGCTTGACAGTGGTAATTTTCAAAAAAATTCAAGTAAGCAACTTTGGGAATTTATAGTTTGCATTTCCGACAATTTCATGCCAAACCATTTTATGAGCATACTCTCCTATCACAACTCAACATGTATATGCATTTTCATGGTCGTTGGAGAAGTTCTGGGCTAGTTTACAAAGGAAGTACCTTGATTTGGCGAGCTATTCAAAATCCGTAAAAAACCCACTTCCAAAATAATTGATCACAGTCCCTTGCAAATTCTTGTGGCTCCAGGATGCCCCATGTGGTGAAATTAATTTATTTGCTCTCCAGCTAAAATTGAAAAATTATTTTTAAGTTCTAAAGTTCAAATGACATATATTTTAAAAACATTGGGTATGTTTTAAAATGAATATGGATGATTTCAAAACCCTAAATATTTTAGTGTTTTATAAAGTTTAAACTTTGTAAAATATTTGGAAAATAAATAAACAATGAAGAAATTTATCGGCAAGAGAAGGGAGGTCGGAGTAAGTTTTCTCAAGTGAATATGTCACGCCGATGATAATATGATTTAAAAAAATATAACTTCACATTTTCACCAAGGAGGATATAAGATGGGAAATTAATTTACTCAATGAATATTTTATGTGAGAGTGCATCAAATTAAGAATAAGACATTTTTTGTGAGAAATAAGCAAGGGATTGTGGGAAGGAGAGTTAAAATGTAAAATACAAATGGAGAGTACTTACAATGGCGAGTAAAAAGATTTTACGAGGTGAATTAATCAAATAAGTGATTATCTAAAGATATTTTCATCATGTAAAAATGCAAGTAAAACATTTCACGGATCACAAGAAGGGGGTAATTATTTTACCTAGGGAATATTTTATGCTAAAATGTAAAAGTGGAGGTTTTTATCAAGGAGGTTAAAAGAAAATATACAAATCATTCAGTAGGTAATTTTTTGGAGAAAAGTGAAAATTTCCAGCAAAGGATCACCACCGAAATTGATTTTTCACGAAAGAGAAAAATGATGAAGATTAGTTTAAATATTTGCCAAAAGGCAATTAATTAAATATTTTATTTTGCCAAAGATAATTCAATGAGGAGTGCATCAAAATGAAGAGTCAATTTAGGTGGATAATGTGAAGGGTTGTAACCCTAAAATAATGTATATATGTCAAATGAAATCAAAAGAAAAACATTATGAGAGATTAGATTTAGGAGAAATAAGTAGGTTAGGTAGTTGGATAGGGTGAACTGTTGCCGAAATAAATATCATGTTGTACATTGTAAAATCTTTTCAAATTATGTAATGGAGAAGAATGCATAAATTTGGTGATCCAATTATGGTGTCAATTGTTTGTTGAATTTATTTGAAAATATTATTTGGTTGTCTCCAAGGTTGTCACTTCTTGATTATTTAAATTGAAATATCAAGGATATTCTTCAATTTATCAAAGCACACTTGCTGTGCTTGTGTGGTTCAATTAATTGGTTCCTGCAAGACAAGATTAAATCCTTCTAATTAATCATAGTAATTTGGAAAAGGACATTTGGATTATTAAGAAGAATCTGATAATTACACTCTTGCCTGTTTATACAAGTTATAAACATAAAAGTTCCAAACAATTTGAATTGTATCCATAAATAAGACACAAATATTATTTACCTCTTGACTCCATTAGCCCAACAAAAGTAGGCATTGGTCACACCATCCACATCTTAGAATTCTATAAAATCTTTGTTCAAAAACATTCACATTTCAAGTTTAATATTAGGAGTAGGAGTAGTCTGTAAGCTTTTGTCTATTACATTTGTGCCATCGTAATAGATCCATCAATTTGGTCAAATCATACAACCTTAAGTCTGCTTTATTCATATAGGTACACCCGCCTAGGTCTAGCAGCACCTGAAGAGTAGAAGGTCTAAACCATTTGGCCTTGTTTGTTACTCTAAAACATACCAAGAGATTGGCAACCTCTTGAGGCATTTCGCCTGCTTTTTTGAGAGCTAACACCATCAATATGTAGGAGGCTATATATCTAGATTGAGACTGAGCATATAGGAATACAACATTAAGTGCAAATAAAATTCTAAGATTGAGAGATGCCAAAAATAGAAAATGTATTGAATAAGGTCAGTGGTGTTTGGATTAAGGAGAGATGGCTTCTTGGTGAAGCTATGTGAGTGAAGTTGAATGACTAAGTATAGTGTGGAGAGACAACATTTTGAGTATATATATGTTGTGAAGAGAAGACCTATACTGTAACACAAAAATATCATCTAGGATATGCATTGAATTAAGAAGCATGTGAGATACTGTAGAGAATGGGAAAGAGAAGAGCAGAGAAAAGAAATGAATTATTGAGTGAATAGTATTAAAGAATGTGTAGTTGCAAAAAATTTTTGCAACATTGAAATGGATTCATTTTTTAACCATATGTAATCTAGAGATGTTGCTCCATATTTTCATTGTAAATCTGATTGGTTGGTGCCATTAGATAGTTGGGTTGGTACTCAGTTAGGGAGTGGGTGCTTCCTTAGAGTTGGTGCTCTTAAACTAGGGGATTGGTGTCTCCTTAGGGTTGGTTCCCTTAAACATTGTAATCGATGAGGTTTTATTGTGAGGCTAGATTAGGACAATATATCCTAACAGCTATTCTCATCGTGGTTTTTCACATATTGGGTTTTCCACGTATATATGGTGTTATGAGTATTTGTGTGTGTGTGTGAATCTTTGCATGTTTATTTTATCTTCTTTACTAGGTGTTAAAAGTTAAACTTTATTGATCTACTGATTCACCCCTCTAAGTAGATAGTTGTGTTCTAATAGTAGTTTGATGTATGCAATGGTTTGCACTAGACTAGATATAGCCCAAGTAATGGGAGTTTTGGGCAGGTTTATGTTTAACCCTGGTAGAGAGCATTGAAAATTTGTTAAGAGGGTGTTTAGATATTTGCATGATACTTCAAATTACTATTTGGTTTATCATGGTACTGATGATGTGGTTAAGTCATTGGATATACAAGGTTTTTGTTGATGTAGATTGGCTAGCTAGGTGACTTGGATAGTTGAAGGTCTACTAGTGGCTATGTTTTTACTTTGTTTAGATGTGTAGTGAGTTGGATGAATAAAAGGTAGCCTATAATTACATTTCCTGTAGAAGTTGAGAAGCCCAACTTCACAGACCCCAAGAATCACCTGCATGCAATAACCTATTACATGCAAAAGATATTCAGAACCAAAGAAGATGTTCTGCAAGCCTCAAGTGAAAGATTGCATTAACGGAATAAACCAGAATATGTTGAGATTTGAATTGATTTGCAAATGATACAAAAGCCTTTAAAAAGGAAAAGCATGCACAACCCTAAACCTAACTTGAGCAAAAAGATAGCTCAACTAGATAAGGATAACTAAATGCAACCTAGGAATTAAAATAATGCCTAAGTAAACTTATGAAAGTGAAATTAAATAATAATTATGCCAACACCCCCCATAAGTGCAACTTAGGGAGAAGCATATTATTATGCAAATGATGCAAAGATGCAAAAGATGGGTCTCGACAACAAGGCTTGATCAGGTACCCATTTACAAATGCAATGCAAACTAAACCAAACGGGGTAAAGGAGAAAACCACATGGGAATAAAACTCCTCCCCAAAATAGGATGCAAAAAAATAAGTGATGAAAGATGGAGGACTCCATAAGACCCCCCAAGGACACCATCCATCACGAAGATACATGAAAGAACCTCCCCCATAAGAGAGGAATGAAAAAACCACATAGCCCTCCCAGAATGAAGTAGCTCCAAAAAGACTGAAGAAACCACGTCTCCTAAAAGAAGTGAGAGGGAAGAGGCTGCATGAATGCAATATTTGAAGGTGAAGCAGATGCAGTCCAAGACGTCTCCACTAAAGTAGGTGTGACCTCAACAAAAGAAGAAGTCAAAGAAGGTGAAGACTCAAGAGTATCCTCCAAAAATGAATGATCAACAATCTCCTATTGCACTGAAATAGAAGAAACCACATCTGTAGCCATAGAAGTATCAACAACGACAACAGGAGGTGGAGGAGATGGAATGAAAGGCTCAAAAATAGGATCGGAAGAAATAACACAACTGTTCAAGAAACCAAATGTAGGAACATAAGCACCATCAGTAGCAAAATCTGCAAAGGAATACAACTACTTAGATGAGTGATCCACCACCCTAGTAGCAATAACTACTCTATTCTCCAAGTCTTTGATGATAACAGAATCAGGTGTGAACTCCACAGATCTCCCATTTCCTCCATGTGTGATTTGATAAATGGAAAGAAGGTTGTTCATCAAATGAGGAACACACAAGACATCCTAAAAAGTGTTGTCCCCAAAACTAATAGACCCCTTCCCTATAATACTCATGTGTGTATTATTTCCCATCAAAATAGGAGACATAGTGCAAGGATCAAAGGAAGTGAACATAGACTATGAAGATGCCATATGATGAGATGCTCCTAAATCTAGAAGCCATCTCCCTGATCCAAGACCTAAATAAGCACAAAGAGCATGTCCCTTCATATCTGATGAAGTATGTAAAGCAGTTGTGCCCCTGTCATGCTCCTTTGAAGAAGAAGAATGAGGGGAAGGAGATGATGCAAACATCCTAGAAGGAAAATCAATCTGATGTTTTCGAAGAAGATGCTTCATCTCATCAATGTCCTTCTTATAGCAACTATGTTCTGCATGTCCTTCCCTCTTGCAATATGCACATGTAGCCTTCTCCCTCTTAGATGATTTCCCCTTAGAAGATGAGGATGAATTTGAGGACCCCTTTTTCTTCTCATAAGATTTGGAATCCTTTTGTTTATGTTTCTTTCCTTTGCCATTGGAAGCCTTCTGATTTTTGGGCTCCTGTGATGCAATGAGTACTTGTGATGAAGAGGGCTTCAAATTTCCCATGCTAGCCAACTTAGCTTTCTCTCGAGTGAGAGATGAAGCAAAGTCATCAATAGATGGCATAGTGAATCTTGTACCAAGAGCATGTCGAGTGGCATAAAAGGTAGAGACAAAAACTGAATATTTTGGTCCAAGCTTAGAAAGAATGGAAAAAATCAACTAAGAGTCCTGCTTCTGAATACCACACTGTGTCAACTGCAAATGAAGAGATTTGAGATTTGTGAAGAACTTGGATGCTATCAAAATCCCTAGGATTTAAGCTAATATGATCATTCTCCAACTAGAATCCTCTCATAGTATCCTGCTTCCCAAACAAAGACTCTAAAGTAGTCCAAATTTGATTTGGAGAAGTACAAGACTCAATATGAAAAAGAAGGTCAGGAGAAATAGACAGACATAAAGTACCAAAATCCTCATCACACCTATTAAACCACTTTCTCTTTTTATTAGCACTTGCAGGTTCAACTTCAGTACCCATGGTCACACTATACAACCCTTTGTGCTTCAAAAGAATCTCCATTTGTTTTTTCCAACCAAAATAGTTGAATGGAGTAAGGGGTGCAATATTATGTGAATCCATGAAAAAATAATAGTATATACTCTCAAATGCAAAAAAGATTCCCCTTTGATCTCAAAAAACTCCTGATTGCACGTTTCCCAAGAAAATAACTTAGAAAGCAAAGGCTGAGTTCTAACAAAAAAATAAAATACCTAGTGAAAAATTTGGAAAAATCAGGTATGATATTTGAGAAGAGGACGAAGCCAACTTTCTGATACCACGGGAATGGTGAGAAATGGAATCCGGACGCAAAAGTTATGCCTCATGGAGTGAAAACAACAACTTTTGACTTTGACAGGAAAAGAAGGCATCAAAAAGTAAAAACCATAAAATAAAACCTACACCATTGGATAGTGCCCGGAACAAGCTTTCCAATGTCTATTTGTTTGTGAAAAACAGAGCTAAAATGCAAAAGTTATGCCCGATTTTGTGAAACAGCTCAAATCTGCTCAATAAGGCCTTCAGAGCCCTTAGGGGCTAAAAAAATAGAGCCCTGGGTTGCATGCAGGACCAAGGGGTTGGCGGCTGGGGGCTGGAGCCGAAGCTCCCAGTCACCGATATGACCATCGCTGGGGGCTGACGACCCGACGGGGGCTAGCATTTGCTTCCGGTCGCCTGTGTGACTGCTGACTGCAGATGTAGAGCCCTTTAGGGCTAAACTTGGGAGTGACGACACTGTGGTGGATACCGCCAGTGGCGGTGGCTGAAGGGAGGTGCGGCGGTGGCTGCTTGGTGGAGCTGTGGCAGCTATGGGCTTTTTAATTGGTCGCGTAAATCAAACCATAGATTTTTTTGATTTTTTTGAAAAATATGCCTTGTGAAGCATGCCCTAGGCTGTACGGCCTTGGGGAAATTTTTTTTTTCCTCTCTGATTGACTGTGTCCAAAATGGATAAATTTTATATGAAAATAGGGGTTTTTGGGCATTGCGGACTCAATGGCTAGGTCCATTTTGTCCAAAAATGCCCAAAAAAGTGGGCTACCCCTAGATCAAGCAAAAAAATGTCTGGCTTGAAACCCTTACACATAAAACTTCACTGTGAGGAAATATCTTCAAAAGATGAACAGGCAGCTACATGACTGATGCTCTGATACCATGTAGAAGTTGAGAAACCCAGCTTCACAGACTCCAAGAATCACCTGCATGCAATAACCTATCACGTGCAAAAGATATTCAGAACCAAAGAAGATGTTCTGCAAGCCTCAAGTGAAAGATTGCATTAACGAAATATACTAGAATATGTTGAGATTTGAATTGATTTATAAATGATACAAAAGCCTTTAAAAAGGAAAAGCATGCACAACCATAAACCTAACTTGAGAAAAAAGATAGCTCAATTAGATAAGGATAACTAAATGCAACCTAGGAATTAAAATAATGCCTAAGTAAACTTATGAAAGTGCAATTAAATAATTAATTACACCAACATTTCCCACTATCAAAGTAGAGTATATAGCTACTGCACATGCCTCTAAGAAGGTGGTTTGTTTATAGACTTGGTAATGGTATTGGTTTTGATTGCAAGATAGTAATGATTGGATGTGATAGTTAGATTGCCATATGTTTAGCTAAAAATCCTATATATCATGCTTGTACTAAGCATGTTGATGTTAAGTATCACTTTGTGTGAGAAATGGTTGAGAATGGTAAGGTTTGGATTGAGAAGGATGGAACTTTGGAAAATGTTGCAGATTATCTCATGAAGCTAGTGACCACAAGTAAGCTCTCTTAGTGCATAAAGACCATGGATCTTGATCACTATAGTTGATTATATTTTATTTGTATTTCATGGATGTAATTGCAATATATAGTCTCAAGTGGGAGAATGCTATGATAGGTGACATTATAATTTCCATCCTAAGTTGATTTATGTGTCTCCACATTCTTTGGAAATTGTTCTAGAAGACATGAGGGACAACGTATTTTACTATTTATTTTCCTATGAAAATTTGTAATTGCATTCAAAGAGGTGGACCCACTACGGTGACAATTATAGAGCATCCTAGGAGCATATTCCTTTTGGATGTCCAACTTTTGGGTGGGGTCCAACCAAAAATGCATTTCTTTGCATGTTATTTTCATGTTATCTTAGGTTGGGTACCCAAGCTTGCATGTTCTTGGATGAATCCGTCAAAGAGTTATGGAGCACTCGGTATTGACCAATTTTGATTGGCTATGGGTTAGGCACCCATGTGAAGGCCATGCGATCATTTAATAATT
Source organism: Sequoia sempervirens (assembly GCA_007258455.2). Lineage (NCBI taxonomy): Eukaryota > Viridiplantae > Streptophyta > Pinopsida > Cupressales > Cupressaceae > Sequoia > Sequoia sempervirens. The sequence continues at coordinate 304,137,235 of VDFB02373365.1, read as the reverse complement.
TTCACCATGCTTATGGGCTATCCACTAAGAGGAGCATGGGTTTTTCAGGTGGTTTTATTTATTTATTTTGGGATAACATTTATGGTATTCTCTCCCACAAAATTCTATATATTGGAGCATTGAGATGATGGTTGGTAAGAGTTTGTTTGCAGGTTGTCAGAGTAACGAAGTGCTACCAAAATTTAGAGAGGAGTGTTGTATTGGTGTATCTCATTTGAATATTAATACATTGGGATTCTTTGGGTGTGGAGTTTTTCCCGTAAGGGTTTCTCCATGCATATCTTGTGTCACTTATTATTCTCTACTTGTGGTATTGTTGTTATTCTTTCATGTTTGGAATTGTTAATCACATTATCACTTTATGGTAATCTTGAATACATAACTTTAGATATGCAACCACTTATTTAAGTTCATATTGCTACAAGTTTCATCTTGGATTTCCAACAACTATAAATTAAGTAATGGAGTAAGTGTGGAGTTTAATTTTCATGTCTATGAATATGAATGTGTGTATAAAAAGAATGGTAATGTATTGATATGAGGTATATTATTGGTGTGCCTTGATCAATATTTATACACCTAAGGGTATATTCATATTCAAGATAATAATAATACTCATGCAATCATCCACAATATTAGTGTTATTTATTTCATCAATGTTTAGGCTTTAATAATAATAATGATATTATTAATCTGAAAAAATCATATTAACATGATGGATGGATTGCCATTGTTCCAACAATAATTTTAGTAAAATTAAAATTAAATCAATTAAATGGTATTGTTGCAATAATTATTCGTCCATTATTATTTATCTGTATAATGAAATCATGCTATGATTTAATAATCATTTAAACATTGATAATAACAAAATTATTTTAAAACAGTACAAATGTTGCATGGTTATTTAATCATTAGATCATTCAAAATTATTGTTAAATCAACTAAATGATACTATTACTAATTTTATTTATTTGATGATTAAAACTTATTAGTAATAATTATATTATTTAACAACCACTATGAATAGTTAATCATCAATTACATATGCATAATAATAACAAAAGACTAATTCTAATATGACCAAACGTTGTAACAGTTCACTTAGTATTAATTGAACCTTAATATTAAAATAATAATTTATTATTAAACTGGGTTCATCCCATAGTGCAATGGTTATGTGGTGGCATTGTCGTTCTGGCCACTAGGGTTCAAGTTTCCGTTGGACTATTATGATTGCAAGAACTATGTCTTCACTGATCTAATATACTCATAGACTTGATCCGCAATCCCTAATTTGTGACTGTCGATATTAACACTACATTTATTTGCTTGCTACATATATACTATATTAGTATGAATATTATCCACCCACACAACGATATCAACAATAAAACTACTATGTTCCCTTGACAAACCTTCTAACTCCTATTTATTTCACATGAAATGCAACGTATGCAATTTCCCTTTCTTAAAACCGTGAGATGCATTCATAAAAAGGTCGGTCAAAGAAATATTCAGTGGCATGTTAATTTATTTCGCAGGTATACAATATGCACAAATTCCATGCCCCCAATAATGAAATATATGATGGATACATAAAAATATCTACAAAAATTTCAGAGGGAATGAAAATCATGACCATCGAAAATTGGATAGAGTGATGTGCATGAACGGGAATATAGGAGGTTTCCAACATGTATTAGTAGCTATTTACTCTCCAATAGATCCATCATTCGCACAGATCACCATCTGGTTATCAATATTCCTCTATCTAAAATGGCAAGAGTAGGGGATGGTGGTGTTGGGAGCAGAGATGTAAAAATAAGAAACTTGGCATCTGGGTGAGAATCGACCTTCTTTCCTATAGATACAAACATGTAGCATCTCCAAATTACTCCTGCTTTATTTCCATATGATAGAGGATTTTTTTTCCTCTAACCTATGTTTATTCTAGACAAAGATGCAACACCAATGTGGATTGTCTTTTAAAAAGAATTTGGGTGAACACTTAATGATTAGGCAACTAAAATTGTATTTAGATAAGATGCCTATCAATACTAGTTTGTATAGATTAGTTGAAATGAGTGTGTAGACGTATTTTGAAATTTTCTCTTAGAGGTACATGCACGTTACTTTTGAAAGGTACACACACATGATAAGCAAGCTACATCATTTTTCATAGTAGTAATTTTATTTCCTTACATTTATTCTTAGTGTGTGCAAAATGTATTGTAAATTTCCAACTATTGTATATAATAGTCGTCTATCTTTTCCTTTACAGATGACAAAATTGCCTTATGCAATTGCCTCACAATCACCATTTCTTCAAAATTGACTATGTATTTGTTATTATTCCTTCTGAACTTTGTTTTACCACTGCTTTGTATCACACTCTACATGTAAGGAAGTAGTAAAATATTAAAATATTTTCCTAAGCCAACACACCATTCATAAAGTTATTGGGGCTTCTGTCAACAATATGATCGAAGAATTATCACAGTAGGACAGACTATCACTTTTTAATCCTTTTGACTTTCTCGATACATATTTTTTTCATCAAATATTTATATTTACTAGTCTTTGTATCACTCACACTTTCATAGAGAGCAAGGTGAAGATATGTTTAGTGCACCCTCTACTAATACAGCCATTGCACTCATTTGGAGTGCAAAAGTTGTTCGTAAAGGATAGCCTTCTTCCACCCTCTCAACCAAAAGTTTTAAACAATTTAATTAAAATTCCTCTCTGCTTTCTTTCTCATTATCATTAGAGTATAATATGTCACCAATGATGGCATCTTTGGAGCTTAAGAAGGCCGGATTAGGGGCATTAAAAGAAATAGTGGGGACATTATAGTTGTCTAGTGGGTCTCTGCCAGAAGATTACATGTTGATAAAATTGTTTCTCTTTCCACTACATTGTCCTCGAACATAACACACTCTCTGTCTCCCACCTTGGAAATTGCTTCCTATTGAGCCACAATCAGCTAAAGTGAAAATTATGAAAAATTTAAGAAATAAGAACTTATTTCCACATATAGGATGTTTGGCACATCTTTCTAGCTAAACAAGAAATATATGTATATTAGAATAATTATAAGTGCTTTCTATCGAGCTATTAGATGCAAATTTATTTCTATGTATTTTATATTTATAGATCTTCACAATGATGAAAAATTATTATCTATATATTTTATGTTTTAGAAAATCTTTCATGCGATTTCCAGTAAAACAATGCAACCACCTGAAACACATAATAATAGGAAATCTCAGTTTAAATAGAGTCTAAGCTTATTGTATTCATAGTTAGTTTTCCTAGTTTCCAAGTCAAACCCAGTAGAAAAAATAAGCAATTGCCAATAAAGTGTCCAGATTTGGCATGAAGCATTGCCACCCATTCTTTAGATATCCCAATGTCTCAATTCCAGTGACAAATTGACAAGGTTTTCATGTAAGGGATTAAGCTATAGATCAATATCTGTAATGTCAGGAGTTTCTTTGTACATTACAAAACTAAAACTACTACCCTTCCCATAGTAAAAAATAAGAAATGGAAGTATTTTTTTTTTTAAAAAGCAAGAAAATAGGTTAAGGTCTTAAAAATTAACCAATGTAAAAAATATACTTAGAAATTCAATACAATTAGTATTTGTATAAATTATGTCCATTCTTATTCATTTGACTATTATTAATTTCTATTTTTAAAAATTACACAATAAATTAAACATATAAATATTTTAGATTCCTATTTTTTTTTTATTCGTAAATATTTGTTGTAAATTGATATTAAAAAATCGTTTATACAATGTCCCACCCATCTGGTGGAGATATTCTGTACTTCAACCCAGACACTCAAAAAACCGTCCATGCTTTCCCTTACATTATTTTCTTGGCAGAACTACCAACCATATGAGCCCAAACCCTCTCGTACTACCCACCCACAGACGATCACCAAAAAACATCATGACAGAGCAGACCAAATACCAAGCCGGCCCATAGACTGGACTAACCAAACAACATTCACAAAAAGGAGTACATAGCCACAACCGACCTTACCAGACCAGACCAAACCTTACCATTGCATCGCCTACGCACAGCCCAAAAAAGAACGCAGTGCCCATGCCGTCACTCCAGAAGAATCCCCTTCTCCAGGAGGTAGTTTTTGAAGTTCCCCTTCCAGTTTGCCTCCGGTGCCTCCTCCAGATATAGAAATACTTTTAGAAATTCCACACACTGCCTTGCCCATTATCTGAGCTCTTCAAGGCGCACCGCTTGACATCCAGAAGAAACGGGTACTGCTTGAAACGAAAGCCCCACCGAGCAGGTCGGCCTTAATCAGCTTCCTAGCCATGAGCAGATTCATGGCATTTCGCAACTCCAAATCCAACAGTGCCGCGAAAAATATAGAGGCGATATCCACATTGGTTCTGTAGCGTTCTGCTGATACCATGAACTCACTCCCCATGACCAGTTTAGCAGCCCCTAGCACCAACTCATCCCATTCTTTAAACACAGAACGGAGGCAATTCTTCATAATTTTGCCAAGGAAAGCCCAAAGCTTTTTGTATGGCCACCAGACACATAGGACTTTTCATCGCAACAACCTTCGCACCAGACCCTTGCCATCTTTGGACTATTTGGAATGAGCATTTTCTCGTTGTCGTTGCCACTTAAAACCCAAAAAATGTGTCGGTTTGATGATTTTAGTTCTTCGCCACCCTACGAAGCTCAGAGTCTAGCCACACAGTAGCGTGATGGGATGTGCAATAACCACACACCTCACAGTTCCTCCTGGCCGCGCCAACTAGGCCATGCACTGTGGCATCCACAGCTACACGTGTCCTCGATCCCACCTAGTTGCCGCAGGAGTTTTAGCTTCCTATTATTATCTTTCATTATTGTTTTCCATTCCAAATAAGTTAATCAGTCATTGTTCAAAATATTTAAATGTCACAAAAATACTTACCTAATATTATATTTCCATGTAAAAAAATAAATAAAATTATATTTATTTACATATCTTATAAACATTATAAAAATTACATAAATAAAATTTATTAAACATTTTGCTATTTGAGCTTGTAATTAAATTATTAAATTTATATATTTTGAATCATAATTTTAAAATAATAGCTATAATATTATAATAAAAAATTTAATAAATTGTTTTCAAATTAAATAGTTAGGTAATCATAAAAGAAAAAATTACAATTATTTATGCAGACATAAAATAATATCACATATAAATAATATAAATTTACTATTTGATCTATGCATAAAAACTCACATTAATACATATGCTCAGAAAAGACGAATCTTATGTTATTAGCCGATAGGATTTTTCTAAATGGACTTGCAAGTCCACAATCAATCATCAAACATGTCTCATGGTTGGAACCAAATTTGATGATCATTAAACCATATTCAGGTGAACCACTATAGGGAGATTTATTAACAGTGTTCCACTGGGACTCGCCCCCCTACCCCAACACCCCCCCCTCCCCCCGCCCCCCCCAAAAAAAAAGAAGAAGAAGAATTTAAGAACCTTGCATTTCTTAGACAGGGACGCCTTAGAGACTTGGGGACTTGGGGGGGGACGTCCCCCCACCAGCCCACCACTAGTGCCACCATCCCACCACCAGTGTTGTTGTCTCCAAGATGCCGCTAGGACTTTGAAGATGCTAGGGTGCCCTCAAGACATCTAGGGGACTCCTAGTTGTCACTCCTAGTTGTCTCCAAGATGTATAATTCTTATAGTTATACATCTTTTTATAACTATTTTTTCAAGTATTATATGTATTTCAACACCCTCCCCCCCATTGTTGTCCCCCCACTGCTCCCAAACTTAGACTTCCCATCCCCGCATCCCTGAAATGCGTCCCCTGCAATCCCCTGTCCACATCCCCGAAACCTTGTGGAACACTGTTTATTAAATTTCAAACATTTATTGAATTTGGCACACATTGAAACACATTTTAGCTGGAAACCAACATTTTCATTTAAGAATATAGTCTTGCATCTAATCTCACCATATTAATAGAGACAAACATTCATCGTTGTCACTCCTAATCATTTCAAAATGTTTTATACTTAGCTCAAGAATTGAGCAACATTGAAACCTCGACATTTTTAGATTATAGTTTCACTTGAAATAAATGCACCGCCTTTGATCACTTCCTAGCTTGTCCATAAATATCAATGATTTGTTGTTCATGATTTATTAGAATTTATCTTCACCACTACATATTTCAGACACTCCATTTTGGGTTGTTAATCGGTCACTCTAGGACATACAAGGAGCTACACACCTTCAAACGGTACTACATTTTTTACATGACATGTTTATATTGTTTTTCTTATATTTTTCATGTTGAATTTAGGTCGTATGCCATAACTAAATCTAAATTTAAAGAGAAGAAAACACTTAGTGGATAAATGTATAGAGAAAGAAACAATTTTAATACTTGCACAATTTGATTCGAGCTCTAGATAGTTTCTTTTTCAACTATAGAATAATTAAGCTCCATACATTTGTAATCATGCACTTCATTTTTTCTTATGGTATGCTTGAGGTTTTGTGACTTTCTAACTACTTATCTAGTCAATCTCTTTCACCTATAATCATGCTTGTGTTTCTATTGGTATTATCTTTAGCAAGACAATGTCTTCGATGAAGTACATTCACTCACTTCAGGCACTTATTTATAAGCTATATTAATTCTAGTTACATACACTTCTTGAATTCTAAATAATGTCCTCTTTCCAAACTTTCAAACTCCCTTTTTAATATTTTTCTTCTTAATTCTAAAATCATAAAAAGAAGATCTTGATCTTTTTCTATTTTTTTCTACAACAATTTTTCACAATTACTTCAATAACCAATTTTGCACACATAAGACATGTGAAATCCGTACATGTTTGTAGAAAAAAAAAACATCTCTGTATCCAAGGGTGGTCGCGGGATCCACAACAATGAAAGCCTAAATCTTTCCTTGAATTTTCTTTTATTTTTTAATCTTGTATATTTCCCTAACCTTTTCTTTGGAAAAGAGAATAAAATATATATATTTTATTTCAAAAAAAAAATGTATTCCCGTTGAAAATTCACCTAAACTATTAATGAAGAAACCATGCCTATAATAACAAGTTACATCTAACTTCTAACTTCAAGTATCAAATTCAGACATAAAACTGTAAGTAGCTATAAAATTTTGGAGATTGTTCTATAGAAAGCCAAATAGTTACAAGGTTGCCCAAATTGGATTCTAAATCATCCAATGAAGAGTAAACACAAAGGCATAGGGGTAACAATACATTCCTTAACTATAGAAAATATCTAGGTATGGGTTTGTCCCCACCTTAGAAGAAGAGAAATGAAAAAAACATTTTGAGCTTCAATGCACTACATAACTTACACCTTGTATGCTATAAATTCAACTCTTCTTGCTAACCATAACATTTTAACAGGTTGTTATCTCACCTAAGATAAAATTCCTCTCTCTTCAGCTAAGAGAACCAAAATTAAAATATATCATTGTCAAACACTATCAAAGACATCCAACTATAACATCAAGTTTTATGTTGTAGTTAGATTTACGTACATAGAAAAGGTTTACAAATTTTTAGTTGATGATTTACACAAATTCACTAAAAGTTTTGTTACTTGTATCCGTCACTTGTAAACTTTGATCCATATCCAACAATGTTCTTCCTATATTAGGAGTAAATCTATAGCAGGAATTGGGCCTGTAGTTGTGGTTGCACCATGAAAATAGGGGTCCATAAACAGTTGTCCCTAGCACAAGGCACTGCATTTCACTTCCCCAAGTGGACATTTCTTGAAATTGATCAACTTTCCCCTCTACCCCATTGGTGATCACTCCACACAATGCCTCCTCTTCCACTCTCTTCACATCGCTATCACATTCCATTAATTTACCAACATGGTTTCTCACTAAATGCATGAGCCTAACACCTTCCTCAATTTCTTGGGTAATTTCTTGGCAATTAGAATTATCTCCATTGCTATTACCAAATGATTTTATTATTTTTCTACCAATAAGGTGTTCATGATTGGTGATTAAATTGACAATTTGGTGATTGATGGATGATGGTGAAGGATGTTGGTGGAATAAAATCCTAAGTGTTGCATAAATTAGAGGTTGAGGTGGGAGGGAGCTGATGGGAATTGCTAAGAAGATTGTCAGAATTCTCGGCTATGCAAGTGAGTTTCAATGTTTATGCCTATGAATTGTTGAGAATGGTATATTATAGAGTCTCCACATTAAGCTATGCATGGATATGACACGTTAAGTTTGAAAATATTTAACACGTGGAGGAGGTAAAAAAAAGCCTAGTCATGCCTGAATATTCACACATTCTCTAGTGTTGAAATTTGCACACATCTATTATTCAATGAATCTAAATTCAATAAAATCAAACTTTCATAATAAAAAAATAAAATTTTAGCAAGTTTCTTATAATAAACATTGAAAAATAATTTTCCACAACAAAATTGACAAATCTAAATTGTTACAAAAAAAACCAATAAATAACTATTTAAAACTATTTAAAATCGAACCCTCTGTTATAGTTCCATGATAGGAACTAAAAATCTATATAGCTAATTTAAACAATGCTTGTCCTTGTGCTTTAAATGAAAATAAACAAAATTTTATTAATTTTTTTTGTATGATATTAATTCATAAGTGAATAAACCTACAAGAACAAAAGATTAACAACAAACACTGATGATTTCAAAATGCAATGATATTGTATTCAACTTAGTTTCAATAATGAGCTCAAACCCTCATTATAGAGAATGAGGATGCAAAAAATCATGCTATGGATTGAGGAGAGGACTAAATGAGGATGAGAAAACTCATGCCATGGATTGAGGAGAGGACTCCTCATCCTGCAGTGGTGGTGAGTTTCTCTCCTCAATGCAAGGGAGAGGTGTCGAGAGGGATTGTACACCTCTCAAGATACCTCAACATCCTTGACACCTCATGGGAAATGAGTCAAGTTATCAACTCCAACACCTAACTAAGATTAATTTAGCCTAACTAGAGACACCCCCCCTTAAGCATAGCTTAGGTGGGTAGAAGAAATGGGTCCCAGCTACTAGCCTGATGAGGTACCTATGTACAAAGCAATCTCTCTAAAAATTGGAGTAAGATAGAAAACCCAGTGGGAAAAAAATGTCCTCCAAAAAGAGAAAAAAGAAGAGAAGAATATAAAGCCCCCCCCAAAGATGATCTAGTTGTTGATGTAGACTACACCCCAAGAAGAGCTCGTAGATGAATGAACTTGCTCTTAGTGAAAGGTTTGGGGAAGATGTCGGCAACTTGTGCTAAAGATTGGAAAAATACTAAGTCAATGACCTGACTATGAATAAGCTCTCTGATGTAATGCATGTGAATCTCAATGTGTTTGGTTTGCTGATGCTGAACTAGATTCCTGCATATGTGAATATTACTTTGATTGTCACAATGAATGATAGTTGGTTTCCTAAAAGGAATACCAAACTCTGTAAGAATACCATGTAGCCAAATAGCCTCTGTAGCTACATTAATAGCTCCCATGTACTCTACCTTTGTAGATGATAAAGCAATAGTTGATTACTTCTTGCTTGACCAATTGATAGGACCTGAACCAAGTGAGAAACTGTATCTTGAAGTGGACTTGTGATTCTTTGAATCACTAGCCCAATCTGAATTTGTGTAGCCAACAAGATCAATATCTGTACCAACTCTGTAGTGAATCCCAAATCTAAGTGACCCCTATAGGTAGTGAAGAATCCTCTTGGCTACTTTCTAATGCAACTCATGAGGTTCTTGCATATATATGGAAACCATGCCAATTGCATATGAAATATATGGACTAGTATGAGTCAAGTATATTAGACTCCCAACTAGTTGACAATACAAAGTGGCATCAATCAATGGTGAAGTACAACAAGTCTCAAGCTTGAACCTTGATAAAAAAGGAGTTGGAGATGGCTTACAAGAAGTCATGTGAAATCATGCCAAAAAATCAAGAGTATATTAGGGTTGTGCAAGAGTGATCCCTGAATCATATTGTGCAATCTCAATGCCAAGGAAATAATGCAAAATAACCAAGTTTGTCATATCAAATCTATCATGTAGAGTTGGCTTCACTGTTGCAATAATAGATGAAGAACTTCATGTGATCAAGAGATCATCAACATATAAAACTAGTATCAATCGTGAATCATCCTGATGGAATAGATACACATTAGGATCAAAATGTCACCTAGTGAAACCTAAAGCAAGCAAGAAGGAATCCATCTTGGCATACCAAGCTCTAGGAGCTTGTTTGAGGCCATATAGGGATTTCCTAAGTCTGCATACTAAGGATGAATCCTAAACATACCCCTGTGGTTGTTCCATTTAGATTTCCTCTTCTAGGTCTCCATGAAGAAATTCACTCTTAACATCCATTTGATGTACTTCCCATCCATATGAAGCAACAATAGTAAGTGTCAGTCTAATTGAAGTCATCTTAGTGATAGGTGGAAAGGTTTTAGTGTAATCAATACCTGCAACTTGTGAAAAAATTTGCAACTAATTATGCCTTATACTTATCAATTGACCCATCTGCTCCATACTTAGTTCGATATATCCATTTGCATCAAACTAGCTTCCTTCCCTTAGGAAGTGAAGTCAATTCCCAAGTGTGATTTCTAAGTAAGGAATTATGTTCCTCATCCATAGCACTATCCCACTCAAGTATGCCTGATGCCTGTCTAAATGTTTGTGGATTAGAAACTGTAGCAAAGTAGGCATGAGCCCCCCCCTAAAAATCTGACTCAATGTGTCTGTCACCTATTGAATCATGTGCTCTTAAATCTGCCATATCAAGTGAATGAGAATGAGGTGAATCAAGTCCAAATATGTCAACCTCCAATGGAATCCCAGAATTAGATGAAGATGAACCCTCATCACTACCCTCACTGTCATAGCTAGAAGAATTTGTATCAGGAACTTGGGTATGTGTAGGATCATCATGGAAAAAATAGGCCCTCAAGTGGCAATGAAAATTTAGAAAAATCAGAGTTAGGAAAATTGACATAAAAATTTGAATAAGTTATCTATATTATTTCAAAAATATGTAAGAATAGAATCTGTAGCGAATTGAATTTAGTTTCTAAACTACTAGGTTTATTTTAAAAAATCTATTTGGTGAAAGTTTGAAATTTCAATGCAGTGGTACTTAAATTTTAGGGGAAAAAATAAGTAGGTGTCTATCTGACCACCCTAACCACAATAAAATGATAATATTTTTTTATAATATTTTAGATATAAGTAGAGGACTCATGTCTGGATATGATGCATATTTTTTTGTAATTTTTTTCCAAGTAAATAATTAATTATGAATTTTTTATTACAACTTTAAAAAAATATAAAAACTCGTATGTCTGACCACCTTAACTTGGTCAAAACTTCATGAAATTCAATTTTATTTTAATCCTATAGTATGCGAAGCATAGAATGTGACACATATTTTGGATTCAAAAAATGTGATACTGTTTGAAAGTTATAGATGTTTTTCAATTAGCCTATCAATTAGGACTTTAGTTGTAATTCTAATAGAAAATGAATAATAATTATTTATTAAATTCAAAGTAAAGCATAATTTATATTGGTGGAAAGTTGAGAATCTCCTTTACAAACCCTTTTCATTTCATCAATTTTGGGTTAAGAAAAAGGTCATCAGCCATATGGGCGAAGTCTAGAAAAGCAAGGTAAGCTATTAAACATGTTTTTTGTCTTGACTTCTCACGATTGGCATGTCCAAGCCAAATTCCAAAGCAAGCTTGAGGCTAATCCCTAGGAATTAAAGTTTGTGTAAGAGATATTGGATATCCGATTTGAATCAAATATCCAATTTTTTTTATATATGAGTTTTAAAAATGTTATACAATTTATAATATATGATTTAAAAAATGCAATAAATAGTGTATAGTTTATTTTAATATATCTAGTTTAGAATACACAATATAGTTTATAATTTAATATATAATAGACAATTTATGATAATCACTTATGGAATTATGTATTTAATTATAATATATTATATTATTATGTATAATATTTAAATATTATTTCTATATTTTAGTGTATATATATATATTACTAATATATAAAATATTTAAATATTATCTCTTTCCCTCTCTCTCCCTCTCTCTCCCACTCTCTCTCCCCCTCTCTTTCACTAACTCCCTCTATCTCTCTCCCCTCTCCCCTTGACCCTAAACCCTAAACCCTTAACCCTTAAACCCTCTACCCTCTACTCACTCTCTCTCTCAAGTCTCTCTCTCCTAACCCCCTCTCCCTCTCTTAGGTCTCTCTCTCTCACTCACTCCCTCTATATCTCTCCATGTACCCTTAACCCTAAACCCTAAACCCTTAAACCCTAAACCCTTAAGACATCTACCCTCTACCATTAAACCTATATACCCTCTATCTCTCTCCCACTCCCTCTCTCTCTCTCTCTCAAGTCTCTCCCTCCTACCCCCTCTCCCTCTCTCATGTCTCTCTCTCAGAGTCACTCCCTCTATCTCTTTCCCCT
>VDFB02373365.1:304102413-304124539 GCA_007258455.2 Sequoia sempervirens | reverse complement strand
CTTGAGCTTAAGGGAGAGAGAGTTAGATAAAGGGATGGAGATAGTGAGAGATAGGTCTAGAGCATAAGAGATGAAAATGAGTGAGATAGAGAGAAAGAAAAATGATACAACTTGGTGATTACTAAAATTTTACCTCCTAATTACTAAAATTTGACATGTTGATTACTAAAATTTGACTAAGCCTGAAAATTATAAGATCTTCACATTATAACTCCAAGAGATCTGAAACCACTCAAACATCTTGAAACTATATACATGAAATATAACTTAAAGTATAAGAAAGTAAATTTCCATATGTAAATATCGACTTAAACTTCATATATGTATATAGTTTCCCTGAAAGAGAATAAGAAAGTCAAAGATAAAGAAAAAAAGAAAGAGTTTAAAAAATGCATTCCAAAAATTCATGCTTCACATTTGGTGAGCACCAAATTTGGTGCTCACAAAATTATGCACTTCATTTGTCTAACAACAAATTTGGTGCTAGCCAAATGATGCATGGAGTATATTTTTAAAAAATGTATTTTATTTCAAAATTCTATAAATGAGTAAAAATCTATGCCAAAACTAGCACAAGTTGGTTTTTGAGAAAAAACAAAGGTACTAACAAGAAAAGTTATAGATGAAAATATTAACATAATCAAAACATTAAAACAATTATATGGTTAGATAGCTAAGAGAGAGCCTAACATTATCACGATATTATTATAAATCTGCATTGAAACATATGCAAACCTGATGGAGAGCACAACCAAAAATGTGTGAAATTTTGTAACCTATTCAAAAAATCACGTCCTTGGCATGGCATGGTCATCCAACCCTTTGAGTTGGATGCCCAAGGAAAAATCCAACCCTTTGGGTTGGTATTTCCCAATGCAACTCATTTGGTGAGCACCAATTTTGGCGCTCTCCAAATGAAGTGCACAAAAAAAGTTAACTTTTTAGGGAGGCCACAAAAAATCAGCACTACGCTATTTTTTGATAAAAGTAGGAACACTTTTGGTGGCCCCCCTTTTTCAAATCCTTAATCTTCATTATTTTCAAAAATCTTAGTAGCTTAGAAAGTAGATCAAAGCACTATAACTCTTGTTCTTATTGCATCTTCAAATTTTGAGTGTAACTATCTTCATTTTCTCACAAACATCAGACTTTGTTGATTTTAGAAAAAAAAAAGTGGCATCTTAAGATCATTTTTTTGTCACAACTTGGTGCACTTCCCCATATGGTATTCAAATTTGATTTGGTCGATGATCTAACAACTAATAAGCTCTCGAATATAATGCATGTGAATCTCTATGTGTTTGGTCCATTGGTGTTGGACAATTTGTATATCTAGATGGTGCTTTCTAGTTGCCATAATAAATGATTGTGGGCTTCCTTGAATGTAATTTCAAACCTAGTGAGAATTCCCTAAAGACAAATAGCCTTAGTAGTTGTGTTGATAGATCCTCTATACTTTTCCTCTATGGATGATAAAATAATAACTTTTTTCTTTTTGCTAGACTAATTGATAGAACTATAACTTGATATGGACTTGCAATTATGAATATCGCCAACTAGGTGAGTGGAAGATCATGATGAGCCAAGCAATGGTGATAGGACAAAAACCTCATTTTCACATAGCCAAAATCACGAAATGAATGTTGAATTTTTATTTATTTTGAGTAATTTAAAGTACATTTTTCCTAGGTAAAATCTAGAGAAAAATGGATATCCATTTATAATGTATATCCATTCCATAAACTGCAAAATGGATATCCATTTTGGATGATAGTTGTATGTATAATACATTTACATGTTATATATAAAATATAAAAATATATAATATTATATAATATAATTTATATACTATAATATTATATAATTTATATTATTATATATTATAATGTTATATTATTTATATCTTATATATTATAATATTATATTATTTATATCTTATATTATATATATTATTATAAATTATATATTATTTATCAACTATGTTTATATATTGTATAATATATTATTTATGTATCATTATATAAAAATTATATATTATATATTATGTAATATCCTAAATTTGATCTAAGGGTAAAAACACAACTAGATTTTTTTTAAGAATATCGTAAAAATAATATAGATATATCAACCATGTTCACATGAAAAGTATTATACACATTGGGTGATGTTGCTCATGCAATGTCACTATCAACATGTTGCTCAAGGATGAGGAAGGGGGACAATACTCAAACAGGTGTGCATTCACTTACACCCTATGTGGAGGGCTAGGCAACCTTAGTAGATTCCAGTGACCTGTCATGAGGAGAAAATATGTCAATGAGGAAAACACTTTCCACACAAGAATTTGGCTTTAAAAATAATTATTGTCAAAATATAGTAAAGAACTTAAGGTACACAATATGTTCACGAATACTAAAGTAACATCAACACTCCATTTTATGGAAATTTAGGGTGTATTACATAGCTACAAAAATGTGTATATATATATCAATTTCACATGCAATCAATTATTTTGAAGTTCACTATTGTTAGGATAGGTGACATTATAATTGCTAATCTAAGTTGTTTTTTGTGTCTCCACATTCTTTGGAAAGTGTTATTTTCCTATGATAAATTGTAATTGGATTTAAAGAGGTGGACCCACTACGGTGATAGTTATAGAGCATCTCAAGAGAATATTCCTTTTGGGTGTTCAACTTATGGGTGGGGACTGCCTAGAAATGTGCATGTCTTTGCATGCTATTTACATGTTATCCTAGGTTGGGTACCCAAGCTTGCATGTTCTTGCATGAAGCCATTTGAGCCATTAGAGAGTTATGGAGCACTCAGTACTGATCAATTTTTGTTAGCTATGGGTTAGGCACCCATGTGAAGGCCATGTGATCATTTAATAATTTTCACCATGCTTATGGATTGTCCACTAAGGGGGGCATGGGTTTAAATTCCAAGCAGTTTTTCTTGTTGTTTTAGGATATCATTTGTGGTATTCTCTCCCACAAAATTCTATATATTGGAGAATTTAGATGGTGGTTGGTAGAAGTTTGTTTGTAGGTTGTTAGGGTATTGAAGTGCTGCCAAAATTTAGAAAGGAGTGTTGTATTGGTGTATCTTATTTGAATATTAATATAAACATTGGGTCTCTTTGGGTGTGGATTTTTTCCTACAAGGGTTTCTCCATGCATATCTTATGTCACTTATTATTCTCTACTTGTGGTATTGTTGTTATTCTTTCATGTTTGGAATTTTTAATCACATTATCACTTTATGGTAATCTTGAATACATAACTTCAGATATGCAACCACTTATTTAAGTTCATATTGCTGGGTAAAAGCATAAAGTTGTGTTACACTTTATAAAGGAAATGGCCAATGTTGATCCAATTTTTAAACTTGAATCACTAAAAAGTGGCATATATGTTTTGAATTTTGAAATAATGTAAACTAGTAAAATATGTATTTTTTAGTATATTTTATGTTTGTATTTTTTTTAAAAAATAAAAAATATTTTAAACTAGTTTTTAATAAATTAGCATTGTAATTTAGTTGCTGATAAAATGCTGAAAAATGAAGTTGCATGGGACATCAAACTTTTTACAGTAAATTTTATTTTTTTTTCTTTCAAATTTTTTGTGTGTATTTATAACTTGAAATTTTAGTGCATGGATATATTTTTTTTCCAATTTTGATAAATATATATTTTTAAACAAATATTAAAATGTGTGTGAATAAAAAAAAATTGTTTTCATTGGACACCAACTTTCATATTAAATATTTATATAAAATGAAAACAAATTATACCATCTTGAAATAGATTCTTTTATCTAGTGCATCATATTTTTTTCAATTTTTTTTAATAAGTTTTAGTATTTTTCTTTGGCATAGTAATCAACCTAATATTTTGTGCTAATAACCTACTTTTAGTAAAAACAAAAAACAAAATATAAAAAATAATTAAACTATTAAAATAAATATTTTTTGAAAACTACACTTATGGATGTACAAAAGGGTATTTTTATATTTTTAAAAAAATGTTATTTACATTAGTAGGAGTTATTCAAACTTCAAGTTTTTCAAATAATTTTATATTTTTGGTAAATTGGACTCAAAGTGGTGCTCCATATATTTTTAGCCAACAATTTTAGTTGGAAAAGTTGTGGAAGTATCTAACTTAGCTAGAGTGAATCTTAATAGATCACATGTTTGACCAAAATTGTTTTTTAGTTAGAAATACTTAAATTCAGTTGTGCTGATAAGTTGGCTGAAAGTGTGACACAACTTTGTGCTTTTACCCTGCTACAAGTTTCATCTTGGATTTCCAACAACTATAAATTAAGTAATGGAGTAAGTGTGGGGTTTAATTTTCATGTCTATGAATATGAATGTGTGTATAAAAAGAATGGTAATGTATCAATATGAGGTATATTATTGGTATGCCTTGATCAATATTTATACACCTAAGGGTATATTCATGTTCGAGATAATAATAATACTCATGCAATCATCCACAATATTAGTGTTATTTATTTCATCAATGTTTAGACTTTAATCATAATAATGATATTATTAATCTAGAAAAATATCTATACCTTGTGGTATGAATGTTCTTAATATCTCCAAGGATAAGGGATTTCTTTTGACATAATATGATGGTTGGCCATTTTGATTTTGGTTTATGGTGGAAATTTTCTATTGAAGGGATGAAACACTTTGCAAGATTTGATTAAGGATGGAATAATTGATTGTATTTTGAGATGGAGGTGTATATGTGTTTGAGGGGGAAGTGAATGGAATGCTTATGGGAGGTAAAGTGGTAGGAGATATGATGTGAGATGCCACAAAGGTACAAGGATTGCTAGTGAAAATACCCAAGGGAGGAAATACATTACTAGTAGGTTGCATCATTGTGGTAACTTGAGTGTTGGTATAGGTGGGAATAGAGGCAATGGTTATAGGAGGAGGAATTTGGGTTCCTCCTTGACTTTGGACATTGTTCAAAGGTTGAGCACAACTAGTCATCCAGGTAA
This sequence comes from Sequoia sempervirens, assembly GCA_007258455.2. Taxonomy (NCBI): domain Eukaryota; kingdom Viridiplantae; phylum Streptophyta; class Pinopsida; order Cupressales; family Cupressaceae; genus Sequoia; species Sequoia sempervirens. The sequence continues at coordinate 304,119,515 of VDFB02373365.1, read as the reverse complement.
GATGTTTGCCAAAGATATGAGCTAGGTTACATGCAAGTTCTATTCCTTGTTCACTTTCAATCATGCAGTGTATGTTATCTATGGTAGGAATAATAATGTTGGAAATATTTTCAGTACTCACTTGGTGTTGTAGGTTTTCTAATTCTTCATGTATTTGGATTATGTTTTATTGAGGGATACTAGCAACCATTATTTCAACACTTGTCATGCTACTTGAAAGAGTTGTCAAGGGTATGGTCCATACCTAGTGCACTAATGTCAACACTATGAACGAAAGAGCTAGATAATCCAAGATCCATGACAAGTGTGCTATCATGGGATGACATGAGTCTTGAACTATGTCTCACTATAGTATTAGCAATAGGACACCAAGTTGTAAAGCTCATGCATACGACAATCAATGAATGCAAGATAAATGCAATGAAAGCAAGATAAATGTTATGATTTAATTCCAATTCTTATGTTTACAAATGCACTTGAAATGAAACCAAATTAAGCGAGATCTTAATGAAATGAATGAAACAAAAACTCAATAATCTGAAACAGAGATCTAACAACAAAAAACAAAAGCACATAAACAAAGTTTTTAATGCTGTAAAATACAGTTTCAAGTCTGATATAGGACTAAATTGCCCAGAGGGGCGTATGAGTCCCAATTAAGGTTTTTGAAAGGTTCAAATGCTGAAAAAAAACACAACATAGAATTCCCAGAAATCTAGAAAAACCACCTATATAGGGGCTAAATTACCCAATGGGGTGAATGAGTCCCAAATTAGGGTTTTTGCACTAAATTCAACAAATTCTGAGTTGACTCTAAGGTTTCTAACTTGTATGTTGACTAGAATGTTTGCAATTGTAGAATTTTAGTAAAATTAAATTATTTGAGATGCAAAAATGCAACCTATATGCACTTTAATTAATGCAAAGTTTAGAAGCCCTAAATATAAATTAACTAATGCAAGATCTAATGCAAAGCTAATGTAAGCTAAATCTAGGACTTTAATGTTCTCCAAATTAGAAATGCAAGTGTTTAAAGGTTAGGTTCACCAAAATGAACACAAGGAAATAGGGTGCTCCGTCTTTTAGGAGATGGAACACACACAAGGGGGGTGTCCTCCTATTTCACTCTTAGTTTATTTAATGAAACCTTAGAGATCTCAACCTAATGATTCAATTAGGAAAAGAGATTACTACAAGGTCTCCTTAGGTGTGATTAAAGAGGGGGTTCACCACTAAGAAAATACTTAGAAAGAAGGAAATGAATGCAATATGCAAATCTAGTTGTGTGACCTAGAAAATGAACTTGAAATCAAAATAACAAACTAGAGATAAACAAAGAAGTGCCTAGAATATTGAAGATGCCTGAAAAAAGGTCTGTAATCCTAAAATTATGACTTTTGATATGAATTGGGACTCATACGCTAGACTAGGTGATTTAGTCCTAGTCCAGGGTTTTTGGCTGAATCTAGAATATGCAACTAGAAAATTACGATCTACAAAAAATTGTTGAAAAGTGGTATATTGGGAGGGTGAGTGTAGGATCATGGGGGTCCAAGAAGTGGCGATATGACCCAAAAATGGTTGATGACATTTTTTTAATCCAAATTTGATGAAATGAAAAGGGTTTATTGATAATTTTTTAGCTTTCCACCAATATAATATATGACTTATTTGGAATCAAATAGATAATTATTATTAATTTTCTATACACATTCTAACTAAAGTCCTGATTGATATGTTGATTGTTGAAAATCACAGTTCTTCACTTTTTCATTTTTGAATGTGAAAATGTACAATTCTATGCTTCCTTTTAAAGGTTAAAAACAAAATAGTTTTCTAAATTTTTGATCAAGTTATGGTGGTCCTACCTACAAGTTTTATGGTTTAAAAAATTCTAATAAAGTTCTTCATTATTTACTTGTAATAAAGGGTATGTGTTGGATCATGATGGGCTAAAATGTGGCGATCTGATGGGTATGGCTGTGACTTTTTTTTCCCGGTTGGCGGGTTTTCGGGAGGGTCTCAGCTCCACCAATGTAAATTATATTTGCTTTGATTTAATAAATAATTATTATTCATTTTCTATTTAGTTAACCAGAGGTCTGATTATTGGTGATTGAAAAACATCTCTCTTTCAAACGGTATCTTTTTTTGGTCGAGCATGGAATTCATGCTTTGCGCAAGGTTAAAAAGTTAGTTTCATGGAGTTTTGACTAAGTTAAGGTGGTTTCCTTATAGGTTTTTATATTTTTTAAAATTTGTAATCAAAAATTCCTAATTAATTATTTATGGAAAAAATTACGAAATGCATCACATCGGACATGGGTCCTCTACTTATCATAATATCTTATAAAAAATGTATCGTTTTGTTGTGGTTAGGGTGGTCAGATAGATTCCGCTTCTATTTTCCCGAAATTTAATTTTTCTGCGTTGAAATTTCAAATTTTCACCGAAATATATTTATATATATATATATATATATATATATATATATAAGCTCTGTGGTTTAGAAACTACATTCAATTTGATATAGATTCTATTTTGTTTTAAATAATATAGATAACTTAATTCAAATTTTTACATCAAGTTGCCTAACTCTGATTTTTCTGAATTTTTCGCCACTTAAGGGCTTGTTTTTACCATGATGATCCCACACATACCCATAATTATAAAAAAATGTGGCACACCTGGGTATGTGTCCTCTACTTATATTGAAAAATTCAAAATTTTTTTCTTGTACTTAGGTTAGTCAGGCATACACTTGCTTTTTACTTTTTTTCCTAAAAATTTAGTACTACTATATTGAAATTTCAAATTTTCATCAAATAGATTTACTTTTTTCCAATAGAGGACTAGTATCTTAGAAACTACATTCAAATTGCTACAAATTTTGTTGTTACATATTTTTGACATTATGTTAATAACCTATTCAAATTTTTATGTCAAGTTATCTAACTCGATTTTTTTGAATTTTCATTGCCACTTAAGGGCCTAGTTTGGACCCTCATGATCTTACACTAACCCGAGACTCATACGCCCAAGGTGGAAATTTAGTCCCAACATTAGGGTTTGACTGAAATCTCTGTAATCCTCTAGTGATCTTCTATAGCTTATCTCCCATTTGAATTCCAAGTCTGAAAGTTCGAATTCTAGCCTGTAGGTGACTTTCCATGAAGATGGAAACTTCTTGAAAACTTTGACAACTTTCTTCAATCTTTTAACTTTTTCTTCAAAGGATCTTCAAGTCTCAAAACACCTAGATATACAATCACACATGTAGAGGGAGAAAAATGTTGATTTGTTATTGGATAGGGGTTTGCCTTGGTCAAACCCCATTTTGGTAATCAAACCTTGAAATGAAATGAAATAACATGAAAGAATGATGAATGAACAAAATGCAATATTGTAACTCACCAAACCCTTGGAACAAAGGCTGTAATATTGTATGAAATGGCTAGCATGAATGTAGATCTTGACTCTTTATTTTTGATATGAGATAATGTCTTTGAATGCTTGCTTGAATTATCAAAACCTACATCATAATTGTTAGCTCAAAGAACTCACATGAGGGTATGCGTAGGATCATGATGGGCCAAAAAGTGGTGATATGAAAAAGTAGCATTTTGCATCCACCAAAAAATGCGAAAATCCTAAGTTGAATTTTTTTTGGGTTGGGTGTTAGTACATTGCTCCAAATCAATGCCCAAGCCAAAGTAGCACAAATCGGATATCTGATCCAAATCGGATATCTAATCCCTGATTTGAATCGGATATCCGATTTGTATCAGACATCTGATTTGTATTGGACATCCAATTTGGGTTGGGTATAAATACATAGCCGCTGCCATTTAAAATCATTTAAACCATTTAAAACCATCTCAAAGCACAATGAGAGTGACATGGGGTGTATCCGATATCAGATTTGAGCTAATATCCGATTTGCAAGGTAAGTTTTTGGTTTTTTTGTTGTTTTAATCAATTTTTGTATTAGTTTTGTATAATTTTAACTAGTTTTTTATGGATTTTTATTAAAAACTAGGGTTTTTTATGGATTTTTATTAAAAACTAGGGTTTTTTAAATAATAATTTCATTTATATTGTGTAATTTCAATTAGATTAATTAGTTTTAAACTTGAATCAAGTATTATGGTTGAGAATCAAAACCCACAAATTTCAAGCTCTCCACCATCTCTGCGCCCATCAATTGAAGAGTTAATTGGTGAAAAATTAGAGCAATTGAGGGGCATTTGTGATGCTTATAAGATAGTCCCTCGATTATCCAAGATGAAAAACACATTAAAAGAAATAATTAAAAATATGGAAACCCTCTCCACCCAACATAATGCCATTCTTTCGTGGCAAGAAACCATGAGGGAATATTACTCCTATGGATTGTCTTACAAAGAGGTGAAAGATCTGAAAATAACAAAAGCCCAAATAGCCTCTTTATTTGTTAACCCCCGCACCGGTCTTCCAGTTAATGTTAATAAACCAAAACTTTCTATAAAATGGAGCACGAATAAGGAAATTGTAGATAACTTTTGGGATATTTAGTGGATGGTTTTTAATAAAACACCCAACAACACTATTGATGTACCATTTTACTTTATTAAAAAATTATACATTGAGTTTGTGTTAGGGAATCATGTCAATTACTATGACATTAAACTCTTCCAGGGTGTCGGTGGAGGTATGCCACAGGATAGACTAGGTGCAGTTAGAGTAGTCTAGGGCCCATATGTTCCCCCTCCTCCCCTTCCTCAACCACCTCCAATTCATCATCTAGATATTATCGAGGATGTAGCCACACAGACTATTCAGGCTATTCACTCTTTGAGTGATCTTTTGGTTTCCCATACTACTACAATAGCTCAACCACATGTTGGTGATGTTGGTGATGGATTGAGTGCTACTGCATCATCCTCCTTAGGTCCACATATTTGTGTGCCACATACTTGCACTATGTGCCACCAGATATGCTTGGGTCCTCTTCTACAGCCCATTGAGCATCCCTTGGACACTTCTGATTATGACCTCCATGATGTGGACATTATAGTAGATCAGATGCATGGGATTGGAGCACACCCTGCAGAGTCCTCTCTTGCTAGAGAGGGGGATGTTGGAATAGTTACATAGGTAAGATTTAAGTTGTAAATTCATAACTTGCATTTGTTTTTAAATGAATATTAATAAGAGATAGTATCAAGTACTAATATTTATTTACATGGTCTATTTAACAGTTGATGTTTGAGGAGGAGTTTACAAAGGTTACTAATAGAACCCTCAGGGCCATTTTATTTGGCCTCGACATGCACGCAGTATATATTTTCATACTTACTCATTTACATTTTTTTTATTATATACTTGCTAGTCATTAATGAAATTATATATTAACTTATATGTTTATCTTATTTTCCTCGTGTAGGAAACACCTAGTGTGAGCAAGATGTAGCGTTGTCCAGACTATGGAGGCACAATGGTAGATAAGGGAAAGGTAATTGAACTCAAATTTGATTGAATTAAGATTTTTAAGATCTTATAGTGATTATACATACATCGACATAGATTGGTAGTTTCATATACTTGTCATTTTTATGTACAGGCAGTTATAAGCTACACATCCTTGTTGACAAGTGTCACAATGCCTGAAGGAGTAGGTCTTGGAACACATCAAGGAGTATGTGTTGAAACACCTCAAGGAGATAAAGAAAAAGAGATGCCTAAAGAGGTATGTGTTTATTTTATTTTGTGTTTGGTAAATATGTTCCTATTACCGACAATTGTATGCTAACTTGTATCAATTATGTTTTTGTTCACATATATAGATTGGCATTGCAAAATTTGGTTTGATTGGTTCTTTGAGAGGGACATATTCTAGGACTCTTGGCCCTTTGAAGAGACGTATATATGAGGTAATCAAGATTTCAATTTTAGAGTTCAATTATAATTCAATGTATATTGATTTTTATGTTAATTATTCAATTTTAAATTATATAATATAACTAATCTCAATTGTGGTTTGAATTTTTCTTGTGCAACTACCTTCAGAGCCAAAGAGTGCTTCAAAGAGGCTCCATTTTGATTATCCACCAATAGTTTAGGATGAGATAAACATTTTGGCATGTACATATTTTTAATAGATATTGAGATGGCATATGCCACATTTTGTAAAACTTTGTTTGAGTTGGCATTGATGCTATTTTTGTATATGGACATACACTTGAATATTGGATAATTTGATATATAGAAGTTGACAATCAAAATAATTTGTTCCTCATGTGCACGTTTAAACTCTTCAAAAATTTAATCTTGAGAAATGGTTAAATATCAATGTACAATAGCATAAAAAATGATGGTTATATTATATAGTTCACAATAAAAAATAATGAATAATCCAGTTAAATTATATCATATATTGCTTAGTTATATTATGGTTATATTATATAGTTTAAACCATAGCAATAAAAATCTTTTGGGGAAAAAATCGGCAAACCAAAAATATAAGATTTAAAAAAATTGTAAAAAATTATAGAACAAGAGATAATTTTTTTTAATTTTAAAATTGGAAGGCATTTCCATAGCATAGAGATATAAAGAGAAAATAAAATAAAGAGTTTAACTAATGAATTGTAAAAAATAGATTTTGTTAGTTTATATTCATATCACTAATTACATTGCATTGCACATCTTTCAAACTCAAAGAATTACTTCACATTGCATAATTGATATCAACCTAGATTACCTCCAACACAATTAAAACCAAATCAATTGAATTCAACAATGTTTTGAACCCCAAACCCTCTCAAAGGTTATTCTCCTCACAAGCACTCTTCCTTGCTAGTAGGTATGTAGGCCTTGGAACTTGAACCCAACTCACTCCAAACTTGCTCAACTAGCCAACACTTCACAGTTTCAGAGACCCATTAGGGAAAACTATAACATATCTCAACATCCCTAGCAAGTTCTTTGGAACAACACCTTGAAACCACACCTTCTACACTTATCTAGGCCATGAATTAGGCCATTTTTACAAAAATATACCTCTCTGATCTTACGACCAACCCAAGAAACCTATGGGGAAGCACTTACCAGGTATCAAAACACCCTATTTCACAATTTATTTTCTCATACAATTTTTCCAAGGTGCTCTACCAAGAAACCCTTATTTCTAGCCAATTCAATGGGGGTTTATTGAAAAACCACTTTCCAGGACCTTTCCAACTCTGTCACTGCTTCAATCACCCTTGAATGGGTCTGCACAAGCTTAAAAATCATTCACAAATCCTCCCTTAGTCATATTTTATCAAACCCTAGTGTAAAACCTCATTTTTCACTCAAAATTGATACAAAATCACATAGGGCAGTAATACAAAAGACTCTAAACTCTTTCCTAGCACCATAAGACCCTACAAAAATCTACATCAAACTCAAATGAGCCATTCCACCAAGATAAAAAAGGTGAAAGTGGGTGGAATGGCTTAAAAAGTCATTTCTTCACTCAAAACCCTTGTAATAGGTTATTCAGACCCGTTTATAGAGATTTTCTTCAAGAATACTTTAAATTCAATGAAAATTCTTTAAAATGAAACCAAATAAAATTTAATTCACCCCACAAATGAAATATACATGTAATTTTATCATAATCTGACTATACGGGCCATACAGTGGCTGCAAACAAGGAAATGTACATAAAAATATAGAAAATCTGAAAAAATTGTTTTGATTCTACTTCCAAAATCTTCAAGAGAGCTTTTACATTGAGATTCCCCCACTTTTAAACTTGCTTCCATCCAAAAACAACTTCCACAACCGTACAAAACTGATTTTTGAAACTTATAACCGTTAGGCTTCTAAGCCTTTACAAATTTTGCACTTTTTGCAAGTTTATGTTGACAAGTTTTTACATATTATTGCAATATTTGTAATATTACTTTCCTAGACACCTAAAAAATTGGAGATGGTCTATTTAGAGCTTATTTAACTCAAAAACATGACCTCACACTAAAAAATGACTTTTCACCTACCTTGAAATTTTTTGTCAACATTGACAACTTCTTGACATGTTTTGCAAGATTTACAATTCAAACCCAAAAGACACCAAAGTTGATCAATTACATCAAGAATGGTCTCATTAGACCTTATTAAGACTCAAAACACCAAAACAACCTAGACCCAACTTTTCATAAGACAACTAGAGCAAAACCATTAAAATGGATTGGTGCTCCTACACCAATAACTAACAACTAGATGCTGATAGATGAAAAAAATCCAATTACAATATAGTTTTTACAATCTCAAACTAAGCAGTTATGCAATTACTTCACATTGCATAAATAATAACTAGGAGAAAATTTTAATTGCATTTTCTTGTCATGGCATTCTATGAGACCACATTTCTTTGAGGAATTTTTTCAAACAGTTCACTACCTTGTCTATGCTACCACATTTTTTGTATGCAGCATCAAATAGTTCAGTGGCTTGTTGCCTGTTACCGTCCTAAAAGGTGCTTTCAAACAAGCTATGGATGCTTGGAAAAATTCTATCAAAGCATAATAGTAAGCAATAACATAGGCAGGAAATGAACTATTTGAAAAATGCTCAGTGATGGAATGCCATGACAATCGAGAATTTTGTTCTGTGACGTTTGTCACCATGAGACCTATTTCTTTGAGCATTTTCAAATGGTTTATTCTTGTTGATTTGCGTTTCATCCGCATGAGACCTCATTTCTTTGGGCGTTTTAAACAGTTCCTGCCTTGTCTATGCTACCTTCATACATGTCTATCAAAGCATTCTATCAAACATTTCATTTCCTTGCTGCTATGGCTAAAAGCCTAAAATAGGTGCTTTCGAATAAGCTATGGATGCTTGGAAAAAATATATCAAAACATAATAGTAAGCAATAGCATAGGAAATGCAATGAACTATTTTAAAAAAATGCCTCAAAGAAATGTTGTCTCATGTTGATGGAATGCCATGACAAGAAAATTGCTATAGATTGTCATGGCATTCCATCACAATGAGACCAAATTTTTTTGAGGTATTTTTGCAAACAGTTCACTGCCTTGTATATGCTACCACATTTTTCATATGTCTACCAAAGCATTTTATCAATCAATTCACTGCCTTACTGCTATGGCTAAAAGCCTAAAACATATGCTTTCAAACAAGCTATGGATGCTTGGAAAATGGGCAGGAGCACCTTGGAAACAAAGGACTAGGTGATGGTTAGTGAGTCAATTTTTGAGTTTTAGTTTTATTGTGTGTTGTTAATAAGGTCTATTAGACCAAAAATATTGTAATAAAGGCCTTATAGGGTCAGCTAGTCATTTAGGAGTGAAAGTTGGTAGTTTTTTGAAAAGATGCTAAAAATAGTATTGAAGTTGCTTTGTACAACTTGTCAACTTTGCATGTTAGAGGAGGATTGATGCTCTCCCACTCAAATTATTGCTTGTAACTGATGTAATATGGTGGGAAATATTTTAAAAAGCTTCTGATTGATTTGAGGCATGAAGGTTAAATGATTTTGAAGTGAATAATAGAAGTTTGCTTTGTTTTTCTACAAAATTTGTGTGTTTTCAAAACTTGTCGAACTCAGTACGATTTTGTACGGAAGATTTACGCTAGAAAATCATTGGGATTAGTTAGATATATGTCTTAGCTTTCATTTTATTCTTATTTGGCTTGATTTAATCATAAATTGAATTAGTTCTAAGTACTTTTCTGTTAGGTGGTCTGAAACCCTTATTTTCAAGGGTTGAGATTAGTAAAAAAGTAAAATCTCATCATTCCACTGTTGGAATTTTGTGAAAACCAGTGGAATGATGTTTTGTGGGGTGATTTATCATATTTTGTTGGTTGCAAGGCTGAGCAAGTATGTTTCATGGATTTTTGATCGAGCCCTAGCTTGATTTTCTCATGTGTTAAGCTAGGAAACCAAGAGAATAGCATGTATTAGCAGTTTTTTCAAAATATTTTGTCAAATAAATGGTGGATTACTATGTTTTCCACCCAAGGAGTCTATTGGTGAATTTATTTGGAGTCTGTGAGTTAATTTGAGCACACCTCTTTTGTAAAAGTTGCCTATTTAGGCCTAATTACAGCGCTACTAGTCAGATTAGACCAATTTGTTCCAAAGTAACATCATGAACCTATTTGATATGCTAAAAAATGTGTTAAAGAGTACTCAAAAAGTTTCTGATCCTATCCTTAGTCCATAATCTACAATGGAATTGAATGAAAACTAGGTATAGGTGCCCTAGTTGGTGAATAGCTGAAATGGTGCAAAACCCCATTGTTGGGTTTGAAGCCTTCATGAAAGTTTAAAATTGTGTTAGTTTGAGTTGTTGTGACCTTTTCCACCCTTGTACTTGCATCAAAAAATATCTATCAAATCATAATAATAAGCAATAGCATAGACAAGGCATTGAACTATTCAAAAAAATGCCTCAAAGAAATGTGGTCTCAATGTGCATGTCATGAAATTCCATCACCATGAGACCACATTTCTTTGAGGAATTTTTTCAAACAGTTCATTGCCTTGTCTATGCTACCACATTTTTCATACATGTGACCTACCAAATCATTTTATCAAACAATTCACTGCCTTGCTGCTATGACTAAAAGTCTAAACCAGGTGCTTTCGAACAAGCTATGGATGCTTGGAAAAATTCTATGAAAGCATAATAGTAAGCAATATCATAGACAAGGCAATGAATTGTTTGAAAAAATTCCTCAAAGAAATGAGGTCTCATGGTGATGGAATTCCATGACAATCCATAACAATTCGCTTGTCATGGCATTCATCATGGAATTCCATCACCATGAAACCACATTTCTTTGAGGCATTTTTTTCAAAAGTTTGTCTATGCTACCACATTTTTCATACATGTCTACCAATGTGTTTTATCAAATAGTTCACTACCTTGCTGCTATGGCTAAAATCCTAAAACAAGTGATTTTGAACAAGCTATGGATGCTTGTAAAAAATCTATCAAAGCATAATAGTAAGCAATAGCGTAGACAAGGTAGGGTAGTGAACTGGTTGAAAATTTTCCTTAAATAAATGTGGTCTCATGGTGGTGGAATGCCATGACAATCCATAGCATTTTTCTTGTCATGGCATTCGTCATGCCATTCTATCACCATGAGACCACATTTCTTTGAGGCATTTTTTCAAACAGTACACTGCCTTGTCTATGCTACCACATTTTTCATACATGTCTGAAATTTTCTCAGGCAATTCCCTTGCTGCTATGGCTAAAAGCCTAAAACAAGTACTTTCGAACAAGTTGTGGATGCTTGAAAAAATTTATCAAAGCATAATAGTAAGCAACAAGCTATGGTCTCATGGTTTTTTTTCATGTGAAAATCAGCATTGGAGTTCGGTTGGAGGTTGAAAACTACTTGTAAGGGCATAAATAAATCTTTTAAACATGGCCTCAGGGTTGGAGAAGTTGAAAAGAAGAATTTGCATCTTTGAGGAAGAAGATTTTTGTGTTTTTGCAACATCCTGTGCCGTTCTTTTTCTTTTGTATGATTTGTATGGCCTTATTATGATTTGCACATGTGTGGTATGGTTAGATAATTGAGCTAGCTTTCAAATGCCTTTGGTTTGGTCAAATTTTATGGATATTTGAATAAGTTATGGTAATTATACCACTAGTAGCCTAGAAGTTGTTTTTTTCTACAACTCATATGATCAAACCGACTGTTCCAACATGTCTGGATGGGTACCTTTAGGTTAGTTATGGTCCCCTTTCACACCCATATAGGCCGAAGCAGTTCAAACTACGTTCAACCGGAGAAATCCCTTAAGAGTCTAAAGTGCAAAAGGGCAACAATCTTTGACAGGCTATTACTCAGAAATCATGATGCCTACAAACATTTTTTCTAAGGCTACGAGATCATGTTGGGCCCCTCTACAATAACCTCTCTCAGTTTTTGCTATCTTGGAGGCATTTTCCTGTGGTGATGAGTTTTCAGTTGAGGAAAAAGTTGCCAAATGCCAGCAGTGTAAAGTTGCAAAGTGGTGCAACTTTCATTCTGCAACTCGTAAAACCAAACAAATCATTCCAACATGTCTGGATTGGTACCTTTACACTAGGTATGGTCCTCTTTTTCACCCAAATATGCCGAATCACTCCGAGCTACATTGGACCGACGATTTCCCTTAAGAGTCCAAAGTGCTAAAATACAACAATCTTTGAAGGGATATTTCTTGAAAATCGTGACACTTAACGTACTTTTCGTTTGAGGCTATGGGATAATTTTGGGACCCTCTATAATAACCTCTCTTGGTTTTTGCTATCTCGGAGACGTTTTCTTGTGGTGATGAGTTTTTAGTTGAGGAAAAAGTTGTCAAATGCAAGTAGCATAAAGTTGCAAAGTGGTGCAACTTTCATTCTGAAAATTGTACGACCAAAAAAAATGTTCCAACACACCTGGATGGGTATGTTTATGCTATGGATAGTCCTCTTTTGCACCCAAATATGCTGAATCACTCCGAGCTACATTGGACCGACGATTTCCCTTAAGAGTCCAAAGTGCTGAAAGGCCATACCATCTATTGTACAATCTGTAGCTCAATGGTATGGACATGGTAGATTTTATTAGGACTGTATAAGGTGACTATGTGGGTTTAAAGAGATGGAAAGGTTTTTAGTTAAGTTGGTGAGTTGCCATGCATGACAAAAATGAGTGAAATTAGGTGAAAAATGGTGGTTACAACATGCTAATGTCAATGAAATGTTGGGGCAGCAAGATTTAAGGTTGGATCAAGCTTGTGCAGGTCCTAATAGACATGTTTGATGAGTTTATAGGGTGTGGCAAGGTTGGAAACATTGATTTCCTTTAAAACCTCGTGAAAGTTGCTAAAAATGAGGGTTTGTTGAAATAGAGCTTTAGAAAGCGTATCTCACCAAAAAAATTATGGTTTTGGTAGTTTGGTAGGCTATTTAACTCTTCCCCATGAAAATTTTAGTTTTGGGAAGTGTTTAAATATGAGTCTCTTTGCAAAATGGGCCTATTTTGGGGTCTTGGACAACAAAAGAGTGCTAGTTTGAAGCCTTTGTTTCAAAGGAACCTACTGAAGTTTTGAAAGTGTCAAGGGTTGGTTGGTTGAGCCAGTCCTTGGTGTGAAAAGTGAGAAAAAGAGGTTTGAAGACCTACTAGGAAGAGTAACCACTTTAATAAAGTTGCAGTTGGATTTGAGGATGAAATTGGAGTTTGAATCATCTTGAATTGTAATTGTGTTGTTTAAATCCACCTAGCTCTTGGATTAGAAAACTCTTACCCAATCAACATGAACATCATGCACACCCAAATACCTTGTTTCCAATTTTCTAGAAAGCATCCACGCATCCAATCGGTGGAGTAGTGTTGAATTGCTAATTAGACTCTCAAACCCCTGAATGGAGGTTTTTAGACCGAGTCACTGTAAATATGCTCCCAAAACTTTTATTCTTGATGAAATGACCTAAAATCTCTTTCAAAAGAGAGTTAACTCCTTACTCTATAAGATCAAAGACTCAATTACATTGGAAATGACCTTCACATGACCTTTTTACATTTGTTTTTGGAAAAAATGGCAAGCCACTGTAATCTATTATATATAAATAGGAGATATTACAAAACCTGGTTCAAACGAGCATACCAATAGGAAAGAACCAGGAAGAAAACCTCCAGTTGTAGCTCGATTAACTATAAAAATCTCTTACAAAATTTTCCCAATAACAATAACAAAGCATACACTTGTATGACTATTTCAACTTATGATTTTCTAAAATACATAACCCTTTACATTTTAAACATACCCTTTATACAATGCCAAACATTTGGCCCATATTTCAAAAAAAATCACTGGATATAGATTATGCCCATACACAGTTATGACATTTTTACATTGTTTCACATTTGAAAATTTAAATTTTACAAATTTTTCCTATTGGAGGCATTCAGGGAACAATCTTCCAAAGGAGTAGCATGTTGACATTCTAGAGTGAAAAGCAAAAGTAAAAACCATCAAGGTAGCAGTTAAACTACATACAATAGAAAATATGCTTAAAATAACCAATCTATATTATTCTAAATTACCTAATTGATGATGAGATGGTAATGCAAACTATAAAATATGCTTACAATAACCAATATATATTATTGTAATATGTCGCATACCTCTTTGAAAGGATCAGAGCTGGCTATTGTTGTAGCAGGTCCATGATCAATCATGCTAGGAATATCACAAAAGTTATCAAATGAGAAATCTATATTGTCACAATAGAAAATATGCTTAGACTAACAAATCTATATTATTCTAAACAACTTGAATGATGATGAATTGGTAATGCAAACTATAAAAGATGCTTAGAATAACCAATCTATATTATTCTAAATGATGTAATTGATGATGAGATGGTAATGCAAACTATAAAAGACACTTACAATAAAAAATCTATATTATTCAATTCTGTCACATACCTCTCCAAAAGGATTAGAGCTGGCTATTGTTGCAGTAGGTCAATGATCAGTCATGCCAAAAATATCTTTACACATGCACCTACTCCATCATGCTCCCCTTTCCCATGCCCAACTTAAAAAAAATCCAAATATGAGGTACACCCCTCTCTACATGCATTCTACTCAGCCAATAAAACATACGATCATTCTTGAATTGACCTGTGTAGTTATCTGACCAAATGAGATGTTGGCCTAGTGCTATATCATGCTCCTTCAAGAACTCAAAAAAATTCTCAAAACAATGTTGGACATACTCAAACGAGTGAGATCTATCATCACTTATATAAAAATGACACTCTCTGATTATCTTTTGATCCTCCTCTGCACTATTAGGTACATGTCTAAATGTTATGTGGACAAAAATAGCAATCTGAATGGAATTGTAATACTGAGATTGTACCTCATTTTGTGGTTACAATGTGTAGTTTTCTGTAAAATCAACCATTGATATAATAGTGCCAATCTTAAAAGAGTCCTTACACATCCTGAATTGTTGTTCCAACCATTGAGACCTATGGGTATGCCTTGCATACTTGTAGAAAATATTGTCCTTAAAATCTCAAATAAAATCAGCAACACTATATTCTTTTGTAACCAACTCGCATCTAGAACCTTCACCTCCACTTTGCAAAGTATATTTGACTATCTCATCTCTTTTTCTCAACAATCTTCTTTCCAAATTCATGTTTGGAACCCTCATGAAAACATTGAACAAACTTTGACAAACCACCACATTGTGAGCACTTCGCATTTAAACAATCATTTCTATAGAAAAGGAAACCATCATCTCTAGAACATAAAAAATAGATCTAGCAAGTCCCTCGATGATTTCAGAAGATGCATTGCACCACACTCCTACAACATTTCATTAGTATGCAAAGTAGAATGGATATAGCATAATAGTTCATGGTACATTGAAAACTCCACATGGTATTTGCAACAACAAGTATTACGAATTTTAAGAGGCACACAATAAAATGGCTTCAAACCTTTAAAAGTCCTTTTATGAGATTTCCATATTTGGATGTGTTTCAATAAATTTTTTGAATAACATTGTTTGCCTTGATTCTAAGAAATTTTTAGGATGCGGTGTACGGTCTCGATTGCTAATTCTTAACTTTAAAACATGCTTTGCATTGGGTGATACTCGAGAGTTATCATGCCAAAATTGTTGAATTACCTACTTTACGTTATCGGTTAGCTTCTTATCAACACGTTGAAGCCTCCTGGAAAAATACCATGTATCATTTTGAAGAGGATCATCTATTCTTTCTTTTCTTGCAAGTGCTCTATCCAAAGTTTTGTGATTTATGTCAAAATCAATACAATTTTGTCTCATAAAGTGATCCTTTTTCAATTGATGGCTTACTAGGGTGGTTGTAATGACTCTCCGAGCAACTCTCTTATCTTTTTCCTTGTTATTTTTCCAATAGACTTGAGAGCATTAAATATTTTTTTTGACAATAATAGAATTTTTTTGGTCTTCTTGTTCACACGAATCTTCAATTTGGCTAGCAAAGGTCTCATCTTTTGCATCTTTAGCAATTGTACAAAAAGTTGGCATTGCTCGATCAATGTCTTATCAATAAAATATTGGTTGAAAAGTCTTGTAGCCCACAACCAAACGGTTTGTGTTGACCTTTTTCCTTCAAAAGTGTTTATAATGTTCTCATCAATTTCAAGTAACCATTTAGGGGTTCTTGAAGGTCTTGAATTTGGAATATGTGTTTCTTCCACACAAGGTTCTTCATTTCTTATGTAATCTGGTGAAACATAATTGACACTTGGCTCAATATTATGTTCAACATCTTCAATTCCAACATTTTCACCTTGAACATTTTCAATATCAATTTCAATAATTTCATTCCCAATTTCAATATCATGTTCAACATCTTCAATTCCAACATTTTCACGTTGAACATTTTCAATATCAATTTCAATAATTTCATTCCCAATTTCAATATCATGTTCAACATCTTCAATTCCAACATTTTCAATATCAATTTGAACATTTTCATTCCCAATTTCAATCATGTTCAACATTATCACCTTGAACATTTTCACCTTGAAGATATTCAATTTCCTCTTCACTTGAAAGACCAAAGGGCTCAGGTTCACTAATATTTAACATACCTTGTCTTCTCTTCCTATGACCTTCTCTATCTCTTTGTCTATATGCTTCAATTTATTCTTTTGTAAGCTTTCTCTTACGTTTTTGCTTCCAACGACTATTGCTCCCCATTATACCTCATAAAAGATGCTAAAAAAATGATTTCTTATGACAAATTTTAGTAGAAGATGCTCCAAAAGGTTGATCTTTGTCTCTTCCTATCTGAAATCGCGCTTTTGTCACCTACAAAGCCTACAAACAAAATGTAGGGTCTGTTAGGATGCCCAAAATGGCCCACATGGGGTTTTTCTATGGCCCAAAAATACAATATCTGATTTGAAATTTTTTTTAAAATTTATTGCAACGGTAATATTTTAGTGTTATAAATCAGATATCCAATTTTTGCACACATAGACCTAAGAGTAATTAGGAGGTGAAGGGTGGGAGGGAGAGAGAGAGAGAGAGAGAGAGAGAG
>VDFB02373365.1:304074308-304101199 GCA_007258455.2 Sequoia sempervirens | reverse complement strand
GCTTGCTTTGGAATTTGGCTAGGACATGCCAATCCTAAGAAGTCAACACAAAAAACGTGTTTAACAACTTACCTTGCTTTACTAGACTTCGCCCATGTGGCTGACAACTTTTTTTTACCCAAAATTGATGAAACTAAAAGGGTTTCTAAAGGAGATTCTCAGCTTTCCACCAATATAAATTATGCTTTACTTTGAATTTAATAAATAGTTATTATTCATTTTCTATTAGAATTATGACTAAAATCTGATTGATAAGCTGATTGAAAAACATCTATAGCTTTCAAATGTTATCACATTTTTGAATCAAAACATGTGTCACATTCTATGCTTCACATACTATAGGATTAAAAAATTTCATATTTTGACCAAGATAAGATTGGTCAGGAACTCACAGTTTTATATTTTTAAAAGTTGTAATAAAAATTCATAATTAATTATTACTTGGAAATAATTACAAAAAAATGCATCACATCATCATCGAGGACATGAGTCCTCTACTTATATCTAAAATATTATAAAAAATATTATCATTTTATTGTAGTTAGGGTGAATTGACGGACACCTACTTCTTATTTTTTCCCTAAAATTTAGAATACTCTTGCATTAGTATCAAAATTTCACAAATAGATTTAAAAAAAAAACCTAGTAGTTTAGAAACTACATTCAATTTGCCACAGATTCTATTCTTACATATTTTTGAAATAATATAGATAACTTATTCAAATTTTTACATCAAGTTGCCTAACTCTATTTTTTCTGAATTTTCATTGCTACTTAAGGGCCTGTTTTTTCCATGATGATCCTGCACATACCCATGATGCATGATGACTTTTCCATGATGCTTGAATCTTGAATGTAGCTCAAAAATTCTTGATAATCAACTCTTGAATGCTCTTGAATGCTCTCTTGATCATAAGCTTGCTATAATTCTTGAATACTTGAAATATTAGGTGTAATTATGTGAAATAACCTTGTATTTATACTTGTTTATGCCAAATTTTCCGAAATTACAACACTACAAGACTACATCAGATCTAGGAGAATACAATCCCTCCAAGAATTGAATTCAAAATAGGTCCAAGCTAAAGCAGAACTCATATGCCACTTGGGGCGTATGAGTCCCGATAGCCCAAGATTGGGACACAAATTTTGAGAAATGTTAAGTTCTATGCAATATTCGGGATCAAGCCTAAGACTTAGGTGGGACCCATATGCCCAAGGTAGTGTATGAATCCCAAATTAATAAATCTAGAACACATAACCCAAAATCATGAATTGTGATTGGCTGTTAGATAAATTTTAGGATTATACTTAAAGAAGCCCAATTTTAGCAAGGAGGGCACAAACAAGTGTGAAAATTTAAAGGGATACATTTTTCTACACTACAATATGCATTGAATTATAGAAGTCTATGAGATACTGCATAGAAGGGGAAAGAGAAGAGTAGAGAAAAGAAATGAATTGTTGAGCACGAACAATAGAAAAGAATGTGTAGTTGCAGAATAGGTTTACAACATTGAACTAGATTGATTTTTGAATCATATGTAATCTGGAGTTGTTGCTCCATATTTTCATTGTAAATCTAATTAGTTGGTGCCATTTGATAGTTGGGTTGGTGCTTAGTTAGGGAGTGGGTGATTCCTTAGAGTTGGTGCTCTTAAACTAGGGGATTGGTATCTCTTTAGGGTTGGTTCCCTTAAACATTGTAAACAATGAGGTTTTATTGTGAGGTTGGATTAGGATAGTAGATCCTAGTAGCTATTCTCACCGTGATTTTCCCATATTAGGTTTTCCATGTATATCTAGTGTTATGAGTATTTGTGTGTGTGAATATTTGAATGTTTATTTTATCTTCTTTAAGAGGTGTTAAAAGTTAAACTTTATTGATCTACTGATTCACCCCCCTTTGAGTAGATAGTTGTTTTCCAATAATTGGTATTAGATCCCTAGTTCCTTTGCAAAAGCTTAATCAGCTCAAGTAGATCTTGGATAGTGAACACAAGATGGCTTGTAAAGAAGGTTCCTCGTCATACAAAGCACCTCTCTTTGATGGATCAAACTATGCATTATGGAGCATTAGGATGGAAGCGTATCTATCCTCATTAGGGTTTTATGTTTGGATGTGAGTCGTGAAGGGATATACAATTCTTGGTACTCCTACTGATCAAGCTAGAAAGAAAGATTATGAGAACAATGTTAAGGCAAAGAATGCTATTCTGTGAAGGTTGTCAAATTCATAGTTAAGTTATGCATTGTCAAACTACACATGATGTTTGGAACAAGCTAAAGAACATCTATGAAGGTGATGATAAAGTAAAGCAGGAAAATCTACAAACTTTCAAAGGAAAGTTTGAAAGTCTCAAGATGAGTGAAGAATAAAACATTGTAGATTATCTTCTCAGAGTTGATAAAATAGTGAACACTATCAAAGGCCTTGGAGAAGAGATGAAGGATTTAGTCATTGTCAAAAAGGTTTTAAGGTCCATGCCACCTAGGTATTAATCTAAAATTTTTGCAATAGAAGAAGCAAGGGATCTGGATAAACTTATCATTGATGAGTTGCATGTCACCTTTACTAACTATGAGATGAGAATGGGAGATGTAAAAATTCCAAGAGAGAAGATGCATTCAAAGAAGCCAAAAATGAAAGTTTGAAGCATCTACATTTGGATCTGAAGAGATAGACAAAGAAGAAGCAAAATTTTTCCTAGAAGATTGAGAAGAGGCTCTAGAAAATATAGAGGTAAGTTACCCTTTAAATGCTTTAACTGTGGAAAAATATGACATTTTTCTTCTAAATGCCCTTATGATGAAAATGATAACTCTGAGAAAGTAGTGGATAGTAAAAAGTAGAAACCCTACTTCCCCAAGAAAAAGAAAATTAGTAAGAAGAATAAGAGTCTATATGTTCAAGGGGAAAGTGATTCATCTAATGTTAGTGATAGCTTAGATGATGAACAATAATTTCCATTGGTGGTGGAAGAAAATGAATTCCTATTGATGGCAAGAGGTTTAACAGATCATGAAAATGGAGAAGTTGAAACTTTTGATTAGGTTCAGAAGAAGGTGAATTAGATCTTGAAGGTTAACTCATTAGTGTCTTGGATGAGATTAAAAGATTGAGAAAGGAGAGCAAAAAGTTGGAAATCCATGCAAAGAAAGATTAAAAAGCTAACCAAAAGTCTTGAAGAATATGACCAAATGGTGGTGAGCTTGAAGACACAAGTGGAAGAAGCTAGGAGAATGGAATATGTAGTCAAAACTGAACTATAGTCTAAATCTAATGAATGCATGAAGTTGGAAGTAGAAATAGTGACCTTGAGAAAAGAATTAGAAAATGCTAAGGAATAGATTGACAAAGGTTTGAAGAAGGGAGGATCTGAGATACTTAATGAGTTGATTAACCCATAAAATCCTTCAAAAGA
This sequence comes from Sequoia sempervirens, assembly GCA_007258455.2. Taxonomy (NCBI): domain Eukaryota; kingdom Viridiplantae; phylum Streptophyta; class Pinopsida; order Cupressales; family Cupressaceae; genus Sequoia; species Sequoia sempervirens. Next base: position 304,097,774 of record VDFB02373365.1, on the reverse strand, counting down.
GAAACTGGGCCTTGGGCTTGAAAAAGGAAAGGGTCCTTCTATCAGTGCATCTCTAAAGTTGTATGATAAATTTAAAGAAGAAGAAAAGTCTAATACATTTATGATGAGAAAATCTGCATGAAGAATGCCTCTAAGAATGAAAAATGTGAGATGAAGAAATTTGTTAGAGAAAAGAAGCCAACAACAAATAAGAATAACCAATCATACCCTAATAACTTGAAGAAGAAGCAAAATTCAAAAGGAGCTGATGTAGATGGTTTCACCAGGGTGAGATATTTGAGAAGTCGAAGCTGAGAATACCTCCTCATCTTGCTCAAAGAAATGCTAAGACCAAATATTCCTCATATTTCTATGGTTATTGCTATACTTGTAATCAGTTTGGTCATAAGGCTAGTGAATGTAGAGTTGTGTCTACAAGGAGAACACACTTTGTAAGTAGAAATATATTTGCTCCTTTGGTAGACATGAATGTAATCTGCTACAATTGTAATAATTTTGGTCACATAGCTAAGCAGGGTAGAAAAAATTTTGTAAGATGAAAAGTACAAAACAAAAGGAAAAGCATACCTCCTAGTGTGAACAAGGAATCACAAGTCCCCAAAGGAGATGGATAAGACATAAAAGAAAACCAAGAAGACTTGGAAAGAAAAAAAGAAGTCTACACAATCAATCATTGCAAAAACTATACTTCATGCCAAAAAGTAGAATTTGTGGGTGATAGATAGTGGTTGCTCTAAAAACATGACTAGTGATAAGAGAAAGTTTATCAAACTCAAAAAATGTAAGGATCTATGAGTTTGGGAGACAACACTACAGTAAAAATCTACGGTAAAGGAAGACTGAGTATAGATGGAAGATTGCCTACACGTTATGTCCTTTATGTTGAAGGGTTGAAGCATAATCTACTAAGTGTTAGTCAAATGTGTGACAATGGATATAAAGTTTCATTTATTGCAGAAGGATGTGAGATTAGGAAATCTGGGAGATTAGTTGCAGAAGGTAAAAGGATTGAAAGAAACCTTTATAGTCTCAATGAAGTGAATGGCCAAAGTTGCATGAGAGGACAAGTTGATGAGAGTTGGTTGTGGCATAGGAGAATGGGCCATGTAAATTTTGATAATATGGTTAAATTTAGTTCAAGAGGGTTGTTCAGACACATGCCTACGATAACAAAACCAATAAACACCACTTGCAAAGAATATCAGATAGGGAAGTAAATAAGGGTTAGATTTCAAATAAAAGATTATTCAACTACAAAGCCTTTGGAATTGGTTCATACTGATATTTGTGGCCCCGCAAGAAAAAAAGGATTGAAAGGTGAAAGGTACTTCATGTTGCTGATTGATGATTACTCAAGAATGGCACGGGTAACCTTTTTGAAGGATAAGTCATGAGCATTTGAAAGATTCAAAATATTTAGAGCCATGGTTGAAAAGGAGATTGGTAAAAGCATCACATGCTTAAGATCAGATAGAGGTGAAGAATTCACATCAAATGAATTTATTGAATATTGTGAGAAGAATGGAAGTAAAAGACAATATTTTGTAGCAAGGACTCCACAATAGAATGGGGTTTTTGAATGAAAGAACATGATAGTCAAGGAGATGGCCATAATAATGCTCAATGAGGCCAAGTTACCTAATGTATACTATAGAGAGGCAATACATATAGTTGTATATAATTTGAACACAGTACAATTGAGATTAAAAGTGTGAAAACACCTGATGAACTGTGGTATGGAAAACGTGCATCAGTTAAGTATTTAAAAGTATTTGGTAGTAAGTGATACATCAAGAGAGAAGAAGATAATATGGGAAGATTTGACTCAAGATGTGATGAAGGAATATTTCTTGGATATTCCAATCAAAGAAAAGCCTATAAATGCTACAAAAAAAGGTTGCACAAAATTGTAGATAGTATCAATGTCAAGGTTGATGAAGATCTGAAACATGTTAAACCTAACAGAGGCATCTATGATGTTGAATCATAATTTGAAGATGAAGTTGTTGATGAAGAATGTGAAGAATAAAATAAAAAGGCACCTGCAAGATATGTTCAAAAGGACCATCTTGCAAAATATATTATTGTCAATATAGATGAAGGATTTTAGATAAGAAGAGGTGCACAAAATAAAGAGCAAGTAAATTTTTATCTCATGTCTCAAATAGAGCCCAAGAGCTATGTTGAAGCCAACAAGGATGAAATATGGATAAAAGCAATGGAAGAAGAGCTAAGCCAAATTGAGAAGAACGAAATTTGGGAATTAGTTCCAAGACCCCCAAGTAAGAATGTGATAGGTATAAAATGGGTCCTTAGAAACAAGCTCAATGAAGATGGAGTTGTAGTAAGAAATAAGGCAAGATTGGTGTACAAGGGATATGCACAATTGGAAGGTATAGACTTTGAGGAAACATTTGCGCCTATTGCTAGATTAGAAGCCATATGAGTTTTTATTGCATTCTTGTTTATAGAGGATTTAAGGTCTATCAAATGGATGTGAAGTCTACTTTCTTAATGGAAACCTAGAAGAGGAAGTTTACATAGAACAACTAGAAGGTTTTAAATTTTCAAAAGAAGATGGTTATGTTTGCAGATTGAAGAAAGCATTGTATGGTCTAAAATAGGCACCAAGGGCATGGTATTCAAGACTAGACCAGTAATTGCAACAAGGATTCAAAAAAGGATGTGCAGATAGAAATTTGTACTTTAAATCTGAAGATGAGAATATGATAATTGTTGTTGTGTACATTGATGACATTATTTTTGGTGGCAACAATGAAAAATTATGCAACGGATTTTCTATTCAAATGCAACATGAATTTGAGATGTCAATGCTAAGAGAATTTTTTTTCCTCCTTGGTTTATAGATAGCACAAACTAATGATGGGATATTAATATCTCAAACTAAGTATGCTAGGGAGATGCTTAAGAAGCTTGAAATGGAAGACAATAGACCATTTGGTAGCCCCATGATAACTGGATGTAAATTGAGCAAGACCGATGAATCCCCAAATGCAAATCAAACCATGCATAGATCAATGATAGGTAGCTTGTTGTACCTAACAATATCAAGACCTAATATTATGCAAGAAATTTTCATGGTTGCAAGTTTTCAACCTAATCCTAAAGAGTATCATGTTAATGCAGTGAAAAGAATTTTCAAACATATTAGAAGTACTATTGACTATGGACTGTGGTATCCCAAAGGTGAATATTTCACCTTGAAAACATATACAAATGCTAATTGGGTTGGAAGTATGGATGAAAAAATAAGCACTAGTGGTGGTGCACTCTTTCTTGGAAACAAACTTGTTTCATGGTTGAGCAAGAAGCAAGTCAGTTACTCTGTCTACAACAAAAGTAGAGTATGTGGTAGCAGTGGCATGTTGTACTCAAGTATGGTGGATGAAACAAACACTCAATGACATCAATATAGAGTAAAAATAACCTATCTCTATTCTTTGTGACAATTCAAGGGCCATAATTGTATCAAAGAATCTAGTGATGCACTCTAGGACCAAGCATATATCAATCAAGTATCACTTATTAAGAGAAAAGGTTGCAGATTAGGAAGTCAACATGGAATATGTTCCAACCAAGGAACAAGTTGTAGACATATTCACCAAGCCTCTTCCCAAAGAGAAAATTGAATACTTGAGGCAGAAGTTGGGAGCAATTTCTCCCACATCACAACACTAAATCTTAGTGATAGGGCTTGCTTCTTGGGGGAGATTCACTGAAGATTTATTCCACCTTGGAAGAGAAGGAAAAGTCAAGTCAGGTATAATAGGTTTTACAAATTTTTATCGGTTTGGTGGTTGTAGGTTTATGAAAACATTCTTTCTCTTTGCATGGTATGTTAAAGGGGGAGAACATCAATAGCATCAAAGTGTCTAGACAATGTCCCTTTTCCATTGATGTCAAAGGGGGAGAGATTATGCAAAATACTCTTTGTTTATCAAAGGGGGAGTTGTGACTGTAGACAGTTGTGTGCCCAAGGAGGTGAATGGTTGCTATGCATAATGGTCTATGCTGATATATGTGCATTCACATTGGTTTATTTAGTGTAGAGAATTTAGTTTTTCCATCAATGAAAAAGGGGGAGATTGTTGGCAATATGATTGTAATTGATGTAAAAAGAGCATCTCATTGATGTCAAAAGGAGATATGAGTGATATCAGATGAGGAGTTGTTGGTTGATGTCAAAAAGGTCATCATTGAAGCAAGCCTTGAAGAATTGTAGAAGTTCGAGCTTTGGGCCTCAGGCTTACCTTATACTGCTTGCTAAGTGAAGAAGGAGTTAGTCTTTTTTAGCTAAGTTCGATCAAGCTTTAGATTTTGGGCTTGCGACTTACTCTATATTGTAGATAATCGGACATCAAGGTTTGGTCATACACTATATCACATGCCTGAAAGAAACGCTAAAAAGAATGTGCTAAGTTTCAATGGTTTTAGACTTCAGGCTTTAGGCATACCTTATACTAAATCCCTTAGTGAAATAAAGAAAATTTGTGTAAATTCTGAAAGGAGTCAGACATTAGGTATCAAAAATAATTTATACCAATTACACAAAGAGAAAGGAGTTAGAAAGGTGTAAGTCTATAAAGGAATTAGGCATTGGACTTTGGAGTTAAGGCTTTCACCTTAATAGTTTATAAAGATGCAGTAAGATGGAACATCGACCCTTGATAAGGTTTCAAGCATCACGGGTCAGAGATAAGGCTTGTGCCTTATCATAATGTTAAATAAGGTAAAAGGTAAATAGAATGAGGAATGTTTGAAGGGCAACACCCGAAAGGGTTAAGTCTTGCGAAGGATTTGTTCGGGCATTACGGACTAGAAGGAAGGCTTATGCCTTATTGAAATGCTAGTAAGCAGTAAGATGAAAGGGAAAACCTTGACATCTAAAAAAATCATGCATGTTTCATAGCTTCGCGCTTTAGTATTTTAGAGGTTGGTGAGTTGATTTGTGATGGTGTGAAAGAAGGTAGAAGGTAAAGGGTAAGGTTGATGGCCAAACCCCGATAGGTATGAAGAAGCATCGAACATTGGCATTCGAGCTTGTTAAGCTCTGAAATGCATGTCAAGTATGAGGTAAAAGTGATTAGCGATCCCTGACCCCCAAAAAGCATGAATGAAGGAGTAATTCTACCATTCCACGAGATGCTTGCATTGACTAGAGTTGACCAATGCAATTTTTATGGAATAAGACACATGGAAAGAATTGATTGTTTGACTTGATTCATATTGTTGTTGTGAATCACTAGAGATCTATGACCACATTTAATGCAAGTCAAAATTAGACGGTTGCATTTTAAAGCAAGGTGGGTAAATAAGATATGCTAGATCATGGTAAAAATTTCAAGATTGATGGTCTGTATTCAAATATTGGATTATGTCAAACTACTAGGCAAATGGAATTACTGCATAGAAAATCATATAACCACTCTACCTACATTTTGGCGAAGGATTGGAAGGAATTGTTGATGCCATCAATGTGTAGGAGGCTATATATCTAGATTGAGACCAAGCATATAGGAATATATCATTAAATGCAAATAAAATTCTAAGATTGAGAGATGCCAAAAATAGAAAATGTATTGAATAAGGTCAGTGGTGTTTGGATTAAGGAGAGATGGCTTCTTGGTGAAGCTATGCGAGTGAAGTTGAGTGACTAAGTATAGTGTGGAGAGACAACATTTTGAGTGTATATATATGTTGTGAAGAGAAGACCTATATTGTAACAAAAAAATATCATCTAGGATATGCATTGAATTATAGAAGCATGTGAGATACTGTAGAGAAGGGGAAAGAGAAGAGAAGAGAAAAGAAATGAATTATTGAGTGGATAGTATTAAAGAATGTGTAGTTGCAAAAAAAGTTTGCAACATTGAAATGGATTCATTTTTTAACCATATGTAATCTAGAGATGTTGCTCCATATTTTCATTGTAAATCTAATTGGTTGGTGCCATTAGATAGTTGGGTTGGTGCTCAGTTAGGGAGTGGGTGCTTCCTTAGAGTTGGTGCTCTTAAACTAGGGGATTGGTGTCTCCTTAGGGTTGGTGCCCTTAAACATTGTAACCGATGAGGTTTTATTGTGAGACTAGATTAGGACAATAGATCCTAATAGCTATTCTCATCGTGGTTTTTCACATATTGGGTTTTCCACGTATATATGGTGTTATGAGTATTTGTGTGTGTGTGAATCTCTGCATGTTTATTTTATCTTCTTTAAGAGGTGTTAAAAGTTAAACTTTATTGATCTACTGATTCAACCCCTCTGAGTAGATATTTGTGTTCTAATAGTAGTTTGATGTATGCAATGGTTTGCACTAGACTAGATATTGCCCGAGTAATGGGAGTTTTGGGCAGGTTTATGTTTAACCCTGGTATAGAGCATTGGAAATTTGTTAAGAGGGTGTTTAGATATTTGCACGGTACTTCAAATTACTATTTGGTTTATCATGGTATTGATGGTGCGGTTAAGTCATTGGACATACAAGGTTTTGTTGATGTAGATTGGCCAACCAGGTGACTTGGATAGTTGAAGGTCCACTAGTGGGTATGTTTTTACTTTGTTTAGATGTGCAGTGAGTTGGATGAGTAAAAGGTAGCCTATAATTGCATTTCCTGTAGAAGTTGAGAAACCCAACTTCACATACCCCAAGAATCACCTGCATGCAATAACCTATCACGTGCAAAAGATATTCAGAACCAAAGAAGATGTTCTGCAAGCCTCAAGTGAAATATTGCATTAACAGAATCAACTATAATATGTTGAGATTTGAATTGATTTACAAATGATACAAAAGCCTTTAAAAAGGAAAAGCATGCACAACCCTAGAAACCTAACTTGAGCAAAAAGATAGCTCAACTAGATAAGGATAACTAAATGCAACCTAGGAATTAAAATAATTCCTAAGTAAACTTATGAAAGTGTAATTAAATAATTAATTACACCAACACCCCCCATAAGTGAAACTTAGGGAGAAGCAGATTATTATGCAAATGATGCAAAGATGCAAAAGATGGGTCTCGGCAACAAGGCCTGATCAGGTACCCATTTACAAATGTAATGAAAACTAAACCAAACGGCGTAAAGGAGAAAACCACGTGGGAATAAAACTCCTCCCCAAAATAGGATGCAAATAAATAAGTGATGAAAGATGGATGACTTCATAAGACCCCCCAAGGACACCATCCATCATGAAGATACATGAAAGAACCTCCCCCATAAGAGAGGAATGAAAAAACCACATAGCCCTCCCAGAATGAAGTAGCTTCAAAAAGACTGAAGAAACTGCATCTCCTGAAAGAAGTGAGAGGGAAGAGGCCGCATGAATGAAATCTCTAAAGGTGAAACAAGTGCAGCCCAAGATGTCTCCACTAAAGTAGGTGTGACCTCAATAAATGAAGAAGTCAAAGAAGGTGAAGACTCAAGAGTATCCTCCAAAGATGAATGATCAACAATCTCCTGTTGTACTGAAACAAAAGAAACCACATCTGTAGCCATAGAAGTATCAACAACGACAACATGAGGTGGAGGAGATGGAATTGAAGGCTCAAAAATAGGATCAGAAGAAAGAACACAATTGTTCAAGAAACCAAATGTCTCCTCTGAAAGATGATTCACACTAGAAGTGTGAGGAACAGTTGTAGGAACATAAGCAACATCAGTAGCAAAATATGCAAAGGAATACAACTGCTTAGATGAGTGATCCACCACCCCAGGAGCAATAACTGCTCTATTCTCCAAGTCTCTGATGGTAACAGAATCAGGTGTGAACTCCACAGATCTCCCATTACCTCCATGGGTGATTTGATAAATGGAAAGAAGGTTGTTCATCAAATGAGGAACACACAAGACATCCTAAAAAGTGTTGTCCCTAAAAATAATAGAGCCCTTCCCTATAACACTCATGTGTGCATTGTTTCCCATCAAAATAGGAGACATAGTGCAAGGCTCAAAGGAAGTGAACATAGACTGTGAAGATGCCATATGATGAGATGCTCCTGAATCTAGAAGCCATCTCCCTGATCCAAGGCTTGAATAAGCACAAAGAGCATGTCCCTTCATATCTGATGAATTATGTAAAGCAGTTGTGCCCTTGTCATGCTCCTTTGAAGAAGAAGAATGCGGGAAAGGAGATGATGCAGACATCCTAGAAGGCAAATCAATATGATGTTTCTGAAGAAGATGCTTCATCTCATCAATGTCCTTCTTATAGCAACTATGTTCTGCATGTCCTTCCCTCTTGCAATATGCACATGTAGCCTTCTCCCTCTTAGATGATTTCCCCTTAGAAGAGGAGGATGAATCTGAGGACTCCTTTTTCTGCTCATAAGATTTGGAATCCTTTTGTTTCTGTTTCTTTCCTTTGCCACTGGAAGCCTTCTGATCTTTGGGCTCCTGTGATGCAATGAGTGTCTATGATGAAGAGGGCTTCAACTTGCCCATGCTAGCCAACTTAGCTTGCTCTCAAGTGAGAGATGAAGCAAAGTCATCGATAGATGGCATAGTGAATCTCGTACCAAGAGCATCATGAGTGGCATAAAAGGTAGAGACAAAAACTGAATATTCTCGTCCAAGCTTAGAAAGAATGGACAAAATCAACTGAGAGTCCTGCTTCTGAATACCACACTGTGTCAACTACAAATGAAGAGATTTGAGATTTGTGAAGAACTCTTGGATGCTATCAAAATCCCTAGGATTTAAGCTAATAATATCATTCTCCAACTGGAATCTTCTCATAGTATCCTGCTTCCCAAAAAAAGACTCTAAAGTAGTCCAAATTTGATTTGGAGAAGTACAAGACTCAATATGATAAAGAAGGTCAGGAGAAATAGACATACATAAAGTACCAAAATCCTCATCACACCTATTAAACCACTTTCTCTTTTTAGTAGCACCTGCAGGTTCAACTTCAGTACCCATGGTCACTCTGTACAACCCTTTGTGCTTCAAAAGAATCTCCATTTGTTTTTTCCAACCAAAATAGTTGAATGGAGTAAGGGGTTCAATATTATGTGAATCCATGAAAAAACAACAGTATATACTCTCAAATGCAAAAAAGATTCCCCTTTGATCTAAAGAAAAAATTGATTGCACATTTCCCAAGAAAATAACTTAGAAAGCAAAGGCTGAGTTTTGAAAATAAAAACCAAATACCTAATGAAAAATCTAAAAAAATTAGGTCTGAGATCTGAGAAGAGGACGAAACCAGCTTTCCGATACCACGGGAATGGCAAAAAATAGAATCCGGATGCAAAAGTTATGCCTCTTGGAGTGAAAACAACAACTTCTGACCTTGACAAGCGAAGAAGGCATCAAAAAATAAAAACCATAAAATCAAACCTACACCAGTGGATAGTGCCTAGAACCAGCTTTCCAATGCCTATTTGTTTGTGAAAAACAAAGCTAAAATGCAAAAGTTATGTCCAATTTTGTGAAACTGCTCAAATCTGCTCAATAAGGCCTTTAGAGTCCTCAAGGGCTAAAAGAATAGAGCCTTGGGTTGCATGTAGGACCAGGGGGCTGGTGGTTGGGGGCTGGAGCTGAAGCTCCCAGTCATTGATATGACCATCGTTGAGGGGGCTGGCGCTGGCTCCCAGTCGCCTATGTGACTGCTGACTGTAGATGCAGAGCCCTTGAGGGCTAAACTTAGGAGTGATGACACTTTAGTGGATACCGCCAGTGGTGGTGGCTGAAGGGAGGTGCGGCGGTGGCTGCTTGGTGGAGTGGTGGCAGCTATGGGCTTTTTAACTGGTCGCGTAAATCATACCATAGATTTTTTAAATTTTTTTAATATATTTTTTTGATTATTTTGAAAAATTTGCCTCGTGAAGCGTTCCCTAGGTCGTACGGCCTTGGGGCAATTTTTTTTGCCTCTCCGATCAACTATGTCCAAAATGGATAAATTTTATATGAAAATAGGGGTTTTTGGGTGTTGCAGATTCAATGGCGAGGTCCGTTTTGTCCAAAAATGCCCAAAAAAGTGGGCTACCCCCAGATCAAGCAAAAAATTGTCTGGCTTGAAACCCTTACATAGAAAAATTCACTGTGAGAAAATATCTTCAAAAGATGAATAGGAAGCTACAGGATTGGTGCTCTAATGCCATGTAGAAGTTGAGAAACCCAACTTCACAGACTCCAAGAATCACCTGCATGCAATAACCTATCACGTGCAAAAGATATTCAGAACCAAAGAAGATGTTCTGCAAGCCTCAAATGAAAGATTGCATTAACGAAATATACTAGAATATGTTGAGATTTGAATTGATTTACAAATGATACAAAAGCCTTTAAAAAGGAAAAGCATGCACAACCCTAAACCTAACTTGAGAAAAAAGATAGCTCAACTAGATAAGGATAACTAAATGCAACCTAGTAATTAAAATAATGCCTAAGTAAACTTATGAAAGTGCAATTAAATAATTAATTACACCAAAATTTCCCACTATCGAAGTAGAGTATATAACTGCTACACATGCCTCTAATGAGGTGGTTTGTTTATAGAGACTTGGTAATGGTATTGGTTTTGATTGGAAGATAGAAATGATTGGATGTGATAGTTAGATTGCCATATGTTTGGCTAAAAATCCTATATATCATGCTTGTACTAAGCATGTTGATGTTAAGTATCACTTTGTGTGAGAAATGGTTGAGAATGGTAAGGTTTGGATTGAGAAGGATGGAACTTTGGAAAATGTTGCAGATTATCTCATGAAGCTAGTGACCACAAGTAAGCTCTCTTAGTGCATAAAGACGATGTATCTTGATCACTATAGTTGATTATATTTTATTTGTATCTCATGGATGTAATTGCAATGTATAGTCTCAAGTGGGAGAATGCTATGATAGGTGACATTATAATTTCCATCCTAAGTTGATTTATGTGTCTCCACGTTCTTTGGAAATTGTTCTAGAAGATATGAGGGACAACATATTTTATTATTTATTTTCCTATGAAAATTTATAATTGCATTGAAAGAGGTGGACCCACTACGGTGACAATTATAGAGCATCCTAGGAGCATATTCCTTTTGGATGTCCAACTTTTGGGTGGGGTCCAACCAAAAATGCATGTCTTTGCATGTTATTTTCATGTTGTCTTAGGTTGGGTACCCAAGCTTGCATGTTCTTGCATGAATCCGTCAAAGAGTTATGGAGCACTCGGTATTGACCAATTTTGATTGGCTATGGGTTAGGCACCCATGTGAAGGCCATGCAATCATTTAATAATTTTCACCATGCTTATGGGCTATCCAATAAGAGGGGCATGGGTTTTTTCAGGTGGTTTTATTTATTTATTTTGGGATAACATTTATGGTATTCTCTCCCACAAAATTCTATATATTGGAGCATTGAGATGATGGTTGGTAAGAGTTTGTTTGCAGGTTGTCATAGTAATGAAGTGCTACTGAAATTTAGAGAGGAGTGTTGTATTGGTGTATCTCATTTGAATATTAATACATTGGACTTCTTTGGGTGTGGAGTTTTTCCCGCAAGGGTTTCTCCACACATATCTTGTGTCACTTGTTATTCTCTACTTGTGGTATTGTTGTTATTCTTTCATGTTTGGAATTGTTAATCACATTATCACTTTATGGTAATCTTGAATACATAACTTCAGATATGCAACCACTTATTTAAGTTCATATTGCTACAAGTTTCATCTTGGATTTCCAACAACTATAAATTAAGTAATGGAGTAAGTGTGGAGTTTAATTTTCATGTCTATGAATATGAATGTGTGTATAAAAATAATGGTAATGTATTGATATGAGGTATATTATTGGTATGCCTTGATCAATATTTATACACCTAAGGGTATATTCATATTCAAGATAATAATAATACTCATGCAATCATCCACAATATTAGTGTTATTTATTTCATCAATGTTTAGACTTTAATAATAATAATGATATTATTAATCTGACAAAATCATATTAACATGATGGATGGATTGTCATTGTTCCAACAATAATTTTAGTAAAATTAAAATTAAATCAATTAAATGGTATTGTTGCAATAATTATTCGTCCATTATTATTTATCTGTATAATGAAATCATGCTATGATTTAATAATCATTTGAACATTGATAATAACAAAATTACTTTAAAATAGTACAAATGTTGCATGGTTATTTAATCATTAGATCATTCAAAATTATTGTTAAATCAACTAAATGATACTATTACTAAATTTATTTATTTGATGATTAAAACTTATTAGTAATAATTATATTATTTAACAACCACTATGAATAGTTAATCATCAATTACATATGCATAATAATAACAAAAGACTAATTCTAATATGACCAAACGTTGTAACAATTCACTTACTTAGTATTAATTGAACCTTAATATTAAAATAATAATTTATTATTAAACTGGGTTCATCCCATAGTGCAATGGTTATGTGGTGGCATTGCCGTTCTGGCCACTAGGATTCAAGTTTCCGTTGGACTATTATGATTGCAAGAACTATGTCTTCACTGATCTAATATGCTCGCAGACTTGATTTCGCAATCCCTAATTTATGACTGTCGATATTAACACTACATTTATTTTCTTGCTACATATATACTATATTAGTATGAATATTATCCACCCACACAACGATATCTACAATAAAACTACTATGTTCCCTTGATAAACCTTCTAACTCCTATTTATTTCACATGAAAAGCAACGTATGCAATTTCCCTTTCTTAAAACTGTGAGATGCATTCATAAAAAGGTCGGTCAAAGAAATATTCACTGGCATGTTAATTTATTTCGCAGGTATACAATATGCAGAGATTTCATGCCCCCAATAATGAAATATATGATGGATACATAAAAATATCTACAAAAATTTCAGAGGGAATGAAAATCATGACCATAGAAAATTGGATAGAGTGATGTGGTTATGCATGAACGGGAATATAGGAGGTTTCAAACATGTATTAGTAGCTATTTACTCTCCAATAGATCCATCATTCGCACAGACCACTATCTGGTAATCAATGTTCCTCTATCTAAAATAGAAAGGGTAGGGGATGGTGGTGTTGGGAGCAGAGATGTAAAAATAAGAAACTTGGCATATGGGTGAGAATCGACCTTCTTCTTTCCTTTAGATACAAACATGTAGCATCTTCAAATTACTCTTGCTTTATTTCCATGATAGAGGAGTTTTTTCCTCTAACCTATGTTTATTGTAGACAAAGATGCAATACCAATGTGGATTGTCTTTTAAAAAGAATTTGGGTGAACACTTAATGATTAGGCAACTAAAATTGTTTTTAGATAAGATGCCTATCAATACTAGTTTGTATAGATTAGTTGAAATGAGTGTGTAGACGTATTTTGAAATTTTCTCTTAGAGGTACATGCACGTTACTTTTGAAAGGTACACACATGATAAGCGAGCTACATCATTTTTCATAGTAGTAATTTTATTTCCTTACATTTATTCTTAGTGGGTGCAAAATGTATTGTAAATTTGTAACTATTGTATATAATAGTCGTCTATCTTTTTCTTTACAGATGACAAAATTGCCTTATGCAATTGCCTCACAATCACCATTTCTTCAAAATTGACTATGTATTTGTTATTATTCCTTCTGAACTTTGTTTTACCATTCCTTCTGAACTTTGTTTTACCACTGCTTTGTATCACACTCTACATGTAAGGAAGTAGTAGAATACTAAAACATTTTCCTAAGCCAACACACCATTCATAAAGTTATTGGGGCTTCTGTCAACAATATGATCGAAGTATTATCATAGTAGGACATACTATCACTTTTTAATCCTTTTGACTTTCTTGATACATACTTTTTTCATCAAATATTTATATTTACTAGTCTTTGTATCATTCACACTTTCACAGAGAGCAAGGTGAAGATATGTTTAGTACACCCTCTACTAATACAGCCATTGCACTCATTTGGAGTGCAAAAGTTGTTCGTAAACGATAGCCTTCTTCCACAATCTCAACCAAAAGTTTTAAACAATTTAATTAAAATTCCTCTTTGCTTTCTTTCTCATTATCATTAGAGTATAATATGTCACCAATGATGGCATCTTTGGAGCTTAAGAAGGCCGGATTAGGGGCATTAAAATAAATAGTGGGGACATTACAGTTATCAGGTGGGTCTCTGCCAGAAGATTACATGTTGATAAAATTGTTTCTCTTTCCACTACATTGTCCTCGAACATAACACACTCTCTGTCTCCCACCTTGGCAATTGCTTCCTATTGAGCCACAATCAGCTAAAGTGAAAATTATGAAAATTTTAAGAAATAAGAACTTATTTCCACATATAGGATGTTTGGCGCATCTTTCTAGCTAAACAAGAAATATATGTATATTAGAATAATTATAAGTGCTTTCTATCGAGCTATTAGATGCAAATTTATTTCTATGTATTTTATATTTATAGATCTTCACAATGATGAAAAATTATTATTTATATATTTTATGTTTTAGAAAATCTTTCATGTGATTGAATATTATTTCTTTGTGTTTTCCAGTAAAACAATGCAATCACCTGAAACACATAATAATAGGAAATCTCAGTTTAAATAGAGTCTAAGCTTATTGTATTCATAATTAGTTTTCTTAGTTTCCAAGTCAAACCCAGTAGAAAAAATAAGCAATTGCCAATAAAGTGTCCAGATTTGGCATGAAGCATTGCCTCCCATTCTTTAGATATTCGAATGTCTCAATTCCAGTGACAAATTGATAAGGTTTTCATGTAAGGGATTAAGCTATAGATCAATATCTGTAATGTCAAGAGTTTCTTTGTACATTACAAAACTAAAACTACTACCCTTCCCATAGTAAAAAATAAGAAATGGAAGTATTTTTTTTTTAAAAAAAAGCAAGAAAATAGGTTCAAGGTCTTAAAAATTAACCAATGTAAAAAATATACTTAGAAATTCAATACAATTAGTATTTGTATAAATTATATCCATTCTTCTTCATTTGACTATTATTAATTTCTATTTTTTAAAATTACACAATAAATTAAACATATAAATATTTTAGATTCCTATTTTTTTTTTGGTTCGTAAATATTTGTTGTATTTTGATATTCAAAAATCGTTTATACAATGTCCCACCCATCTGGTGGAGATATTCTGTACTTCAACCCACACACTCAAAAAACCGTCCATGCTTTCCGTTACATTATTTTCTTGGCAAAACTACCAACCATATCAGCCCAAACCCTCTCGTACCACCCACTCACGAGACGATCACCAAAAAATAATCATGACAGAGCAGACCAAACACCAAGCCGGCCCATAGACTCGACTAACCAAACAACATTCACAAAAAGGAGTACATAGCCACAACCGACCTTACCAGACCAGACCAAACCTTACCATTGCATCGCCTACGCACAGCCCAAAAACGAACGCAGTGCCCATGCCGTCACTCCAGAAGAATTCCCTTCTCCAGGAGGTAGTTTTTGAAGTTCCCCTTCCAGTTTGCCTCCGGTGCCTCCTCCAGATATAGAAATACTTTTAGAAATTCCACACACTGCCTTGCCCATTATCTGAGCTCTTCAAGGTCGCACCCCTTGACATCCAGAAGAAACGGGTACTGCTTGAAACAAAAGCCCCACCGAGCAGGTCGGCCTTAATCAGCTTCCTAGCCATGAGCAGATTCATGGCATTTGGCAACTCCAAATCCAACAGTGCCGCGAAAAATATAGAGGCGATATCCACATTGGTTCTGTAGCGTTCTGCTGACACCATGAACTCACTCCCCATGACCAGTTTAGCAGCCCCTAGCACCAACTCATCCCATTCTTTAAACACAGAACGGAGGCAATTCTTCAAAATTTTGCCAAGGAAAGCCCAAAGCTTTTGTATGGCCACCAGACACATAGAACTTTTCATCGCAACATTAACCTTCGCACCAGACCCTTGCCATCTTTGGACTATTTGGAATGAGCATTTTCTCGTTGTCGTTGCCACTTAAAACCCAAAAAATGTGTCGGTTTGATGATTTTAGTCCTTCGCAACCCTACGGAGCTCAGAGTCTAGCCACACGGTAGCGTCATGGGATGTGCAATAACCACACACTTCACAGTACCTCCTGACCGCGCCAACTAGGCCATGCACTGTGGCATCCACAGCTACACGTGTCCTCGATCCCACCTAGTTGCCGCGGGAGTTTTAGCTGCCTATTATTATTATCTTTCATTATTGTTTTCCATTCCAAATAAGTTAATCATTCATTGTTCAAAATATTTAAATGTCACAAAAATACTTACCTAATATTATATTTCCATGTAAAAATATAAATAAAATTATATTTATTTACATATCTTATAAACATTATAAAAATTACATAAATAAAATTTATTAAACATTTTGCTATTTGAGCTTGTAATTAAATTATTAAATTTATATATTTTGAATCATAATTTTAAAATAATAGCTATAATATTATAATAAAAAATTTAATAGATTGTTTTCAAATTAAATAGTTCTAGGTAATCATAAAAGAAAAGTTTACAAATATTTATGCACACATAAAATAATATCACATATAAATAATATAAATTTACTATTTGATCTATGCATAAAAACTCACATTAATACATATGCTCATAAAAGATGACTCTTACGTTATTAGCCAATAGGATTTTTCTAAATGGACTTGCAAGTCCACAATCAATCATCAAACATGTCTCATGGTTGGAACCAAATTTGATAATCATTAAACCATATTCAGGTGAACCACTATAGGGAGATTTATTTACAGTGTTCCATTGGGACTTGACCCCCTACCCCACCGTCCCCCCGCTCCCCAAAAAAAAGAAGAAGAAAAGAACCTTGCATTTCCTAGACAGGGACGCCTTAGAGACTTGGGGACTTGGGGGGGGGACGTCCCCCAACCAGCCCACCACCAGTGCCACCGTCCCACCACAAGTGTTGTTGTCTCCAAGATGCCGCTAGGACTTTGAAGATGCTAGGGTGCCCTCAGGACATCTAGGGGACTCCTAGTTGTCTCCAAGATGTATAATTCTTATAGTTATACATCTTTTTATAACTATTTTTTCAAGTACTATATGTATTTCAACACCCTCCCCCCGTTGTTGTCCCCCCACCACTCCCAAACTTAGACTTCCCATCCCCGCATCCTCGAAATGCGTCCCCTACCATCCCCCATCCCCATCCCCGAAACCTTGTGGAACATTGTTTATTAAATTTCAAACATTTATTGACTCTGGCACACATTGAAACACATTTTAGCTAGCAACCGACATTTTCATTTAAGAATATAATCTTGCATCTAATATCACCATATTAATAGAGACAAACATTCATCATTGTCACTCCTAATCATTTCAAATTTTTTTATACTCAGCTCAAGAATTGAGCAACATTGAAACCTTGACATCTTTAGATTATAGTTTCACTTGAAATAAATGCACCGCCTTTGATCACTTCCTAGCTTGTCCATAAATATCAATGATTTGTTGTTCATGCTTTATTAGAAGTTATCTTCACCACTACATATTTCAGACACTCCATTTTGGGTTGTTAATTGATCACTCTAGGACATACAAGGAGCTACACACCTTCAAACGGTACTACATTTTTTCCATGACATATTTATATTGTTTTTCTTATATTTTTCATGTTGAATTTAGGTTGTATGCCATAACTAAATCTAAATTTAAAGAGATAAAAAAACTTAGTGGATAAATGTATAGATAAAGAAACTATTTTAATACTCACACAATTTGATTCGAGCTCTAGATAGTTTCTTTTTCAACTATAGAATAATTAAGCTCCATACATTTGTAATCATAAACTTCATTTTTTCGTATGGTATGCTTGAGGTTTTGTGACTTTCTAACTACTTATCTAGTCAATCTCTTTCACCTATAATCATGCTTGTGTTTCTACTGGTATTATCTTTAGCAAGACAATGTATTGGATGAAGTACATTCACTCACTTCAGGCACTTATTTATAAGCTATATTAACTCTAGTTACATACACTTCTTGAATTCTAAATAATGTCCTCTTTCCAAACTTTCAAACTCCCTTTTTAATATTTTTCTTCTTAATTCTAAAATCATAAAAAGGAGATCTCGATCTTTTTCTATTTTTTTCTACAACAAATTTTCACAATCACTTCAATAACCAATTTTGCACACATAAGACATGCGAAATCCGTACATGTTTGTAGAAAAAACAAAAATATCTCTATATCCAAGGGTGGTCGTGGGATCCACAACAACGAAAGCTTGAATCTTTCCTTGATTTTTCTTTTATTTTTTTATCTTGTATATTTCCCTAACTTTTTCTTTGGAAAAGAGAATAAAATATAAATATTTTATTTCAAAAAAATAAATGTATTCCTGTTGAAAATTCACCTAAACTATTAATGAAGAAACCATGCCTATAATAACAAGTTACATCTAACTTCTAACTTCAAGTATAAAATTCAGACATAAAATTGTATAAGTAGCTATAAAATTTTGGAGATTATTCTATAGAAAGCCAAATAGTTACAAGGTTTCCCAAATTGGATTCTGAATCATCCAATGAAGAGTAAACACAAAGGAATAGGGGTAACAATACATTCCTTAACTATAGAACATATCTAGGTATGGGTTTGTCCCCACCTTAGAAGAAGAGAAATGCCAAAACATTCTGAGCTTCAATGCACTACATAACTTACACCTCGTATGCTATAAATTCAACTCTTCTTGCTAACCATAACATTTTAACAGGTTGTTATCTCACCTAAGATAAAATTCCTCTCTCTTCAGCTAAGAGAACCAAAATTAAAATATATCATGTTGTCAAAAACTATCAAAGACATCCAACTTTAACATCAAGTTTTATGTTGTACTTAGATTTACGTACATAGAAAAGTTTTACAAATTTTTAGTTGATGATTTACACAAATTCACTAAAAGTTTTGTTACTTGTATCCATCACTTGTAAACTTTGATCCATTTCCAACAATGTTCTTCCTATATTAGGAGTAAATCTGTAGCAGGAATTGGGCCTGTAGTTGTGGTTGCACCATGAAAATAGGGGTCCATAAAAAGTTGTCCCTAGCACAAGGCACTGCATTTCACTTCCCCAAGTGGACATTTCTTGAAATTGATCAACTTTCCCCTCTACCCCATTGGTGATCACTCCACACAATGCCTCCTCTTCCACTCTCTTCACATCGCTATCACATTCCATTAATTTATCAACATGGTTTCTCGCTAAATACATGAGCCTAACACCTTCCTCAATTTCTTGGGTAATTTCTTGGCAATTAGAATTATCTCCATTGCTATTACCAAATGATTTTATTCTTTTTCTACCAATAATGTGTTCATCATTGGTGATTAAATTGACAATCTGGTGATTGGTGGATGATGGTGAAGGATGTTGGCAGAATAAAATCCTAAGTGTTGCATAAATCAGAGGTTGAGGTGGGAGGGAGTTGATGGGAATTGCTAAGAAGATTGTCAGAATTCTCAACTATGCAAGTGAGTGTCAATGTTTACGCCTATGAATTGTTGAGAATGGTATATTATAGAGTCTCCACATTAAGCTATGCATAGATATGACATGTTAAGTTTGAAAATATTTAACACGTGGAGGAGGTAAAAAGATGCCTAGTCATGCCCAAATATTCACGTGTTCTCTAATGTTGAAATTTGCACACATCTATTATTCAATGAATCTAAATTCAATAAAATCAAAATTTCATAATAAACAATTAAAATTTTAGCAAGTTGCCTATAATAAACATTGAAAAATAATTTGCCACAACAAAATTGACAAATCTAAATTGCTACAAAAATAAAATAAATAACTATTTAAAACTGTTTAAAATCAAACCCTCTGTTATAGTTCCATGATAGGAACTAAAAAGCTATATAGCTAATTTAAACAATGCCTGTCCTTGTGCTTTAAATGAAAATAAACAAGATTTTATTAATTTTTTTGTATGATATTAATTCATAAGTGAATAAACCTACAAGAACAAAGGATTAACAACAAACACTGATGATTTCAGAATGCAATGATATTGTATTCAACTTAGTTTTAGTAATGAGCTCAAACCCTCATTATAGAGAATGAGGATGAGAAAAATCATGCCATGGATTGAGGAGAGGACTAAATGAGGATGAGAAAACTCATGCCATGGATTGAGGAAAGGACTCCTCATCCTGCAGTGGTGGTGAGTTGCTCTCCTCAATGCAAGGGAGAGGTGTCGAGAGGGATTGTACACCTCTCAAGATACCTCAACATCCTTGACACCTCATGGGAAATGAGTCAAGTTATCAACTCCAACACCTAACTAATATTAATTTAGCCTAACTAGAGACACCCCCCTTAAGCATAGCTTAGGTGGGTAGAAGAAATGGGTCCCAGCTACTAGCCTGATGAGGTACCCATGTATAAAGCAATCTCTCTAAAAATTGGATTAAGATAGAAAACCCAGTGGGAAAAAATATCCTCCAAAAAGAGAAAAAAAGAGAAGAATAGAAAGGCCCCCCCAAAGATGATCTAGCTGTTGATGTAGACCGCACCCCAAGAAGAGCTCGTAGATGAATGAAATTTTTCTTAGTGAAAGGTTTGGTGAAGATGTTGGCAACCTGTACTGAAGACTGTAAAAATACTAAGTCAATGACTTGACTATGAATGAGCTCTCTGATGTAATGCATGTGAATCTCAATGTGTTTGGTTTGCTGATGTTGAACTAGATTCCTGCATATGTGAATATTACTTTGATTCTCACAATGAATGATAGTTGGTTTCCTAAAAGGAATACCAAACTCTATAAGAATATCATGTAGCTAAATAGCCTTTGTAGCTGCATTAATAGCTCCCTTGTACTCTACCTTTGTAGATGATAAAGCAATAGATGATTACTTCTTGCTTGACCAATTGATAGGACTTGAACCAAGTGAGAAACTGTATCTTGAAGTGGACTTGTGATTCTCTGAATCACTAGCCCAATCTGAATTTGTGTAGCCAACAAGATCAATATCTATACCAACTCTATAGTGAATCCCAAATCTAAGTGACCCTTGTAGGTAGTGAAGAATCCTCTTGGCTGCTTTCCAATGCAACTCATGAGGTTCTTGCATAAATCTGGAAACCATGCCAATTGCATATGAAATATATGGCCTAGTATGAGTCAAGTATATTAGACTCCCAACTAGTTGACAATACAAAGTGGCATCAATCAATGGTGAAGTACAACAAGTCTCAACCTTGACCATTGATAAAAAAGGAGTTGGAGATGGCTTACAAGAAGTCATGTGAAATCATGCCAACAAATCAAGAGTATATTAGGGTTGTGCAATCAGATTGTGCAATCTCAATGCCAAGGAAATAATGCAAAATAGCCAAGTTTTTCATATCAAATCTATCATGTAGATTGGATTCACTGTTGCAATAGTAGATGAAGAACTACCTATGATCAAGAGATCATTAACATATAAAACTAGTATCAATTGTGAATCATCTTGATGGAATAGATACACATTAGGATCAAAATGGCACCTAGTGAAAATTGAAGCAAGCAAGAAGGAATCCATCTTGGCATACCAAGCTCTAGGAGCTTGTTTGAGCCCATATAGGGATTTCCTAAGTCTGCATACTAAGGATGAATCCTAAACATACCCCTGTGGTTGTTCCATTTAGATTTCATCTTCTAGGTCTCCATGAAGAAATGCACTCTTAGCATCCATTTGATGTACTTCCCATCCATATGAAGCAACAATAGTAAGTGTGAGTCTAATTGAAGTCATCTTAGTGATAGGTGAAAAGGTTTTAGTGTAATCAATACCCGCAACTTGTGAAAAAAAATTGCAACTAATTATGCCTTATACTTATCAATAGACCCATCTGGTCCATACTTAGTTCGATATATCCATTTGCATCGAACTAGCTTCCTTCCCTTAGGAAGTGAATTCAATTCTCAAGTGTGATTTCTAAGTAAGGAATTATGTTCCTCATCCATAGCACTATCCCACTCAAGTATGCCTGATGCCTGTCTAAATGTTTGTGTATTAGAATCTGTAGCAAAGTAGGCATGAGGCCCCCCCTAAAAATATGACTCAATGTGTCTGTCACCTATTGAATCACGTGCTCTTAAATTTGCCATATCAAGTGAATGAGAATGAGGTGAATCAAGTCCAAATATGTCAACCTCCAATGGAATCCCAAAATTAGATGAAGATGAACCCTCATCACTTCCCTCACTGTCATAGCTAGAAGAATTTTTATTAGGAACTTGGGTATGTGTAGGATCATCATGGAAAAAATAGGCCCTCAAGTGGCAATGAAAATTTAGAAAAATCAGAGTTAGGAAAATTGACATAAAAATTTGAATAAATTATCTATATTATTTCAAAAATATGTAAGAATAGAATCTGTAGTGAATTGAATGTAGTTTCTAAACTACTATGTTTATTTAAAAAAAAAATCTATTTGGTGAAAATTTGAAATTTTAATGCAGTGGTACTTAAATTTCAGGGAAAAAATAAGTAGGTGTCTATCTGACCACCCTAACCACAATAAAATGATAATATTTTTTTATAATATTTTAGATATAATTAGAGGACTCATGTTCGGATATGATGCATATTTTTTTGTAATTTTTTTCCAAGTAAATAATTAATTATGAATTTTTTAATACAACTTTTAAAAAATATAAAAACTCGTATGTCTGACCACCTTAACTTGGTCAAAACTTCATGAAATTCAATTTTATTTTAATCCTATAGTATGCAAAGCATAAAATGTGACACATATTTTGGATTCAAAAAATGTGATACCGTTTGAAATTTATAGATGTTTTTCAATTAGCCTATCAATTAGGACTTTAGTTATAATTCTAATAGAAAATGAATAATAATAATTTATTAAATTCAAAGTAAAGCATAATTTATATTGGTGGAAAGCCAAGAATCTCCTTTACAAACCCTTTTTGTTTCATCAATTTTGGGTTAAGAAAAAGGTCATCAACCATATGGGCGAAGTCTAGAAAAGGAAGGTAAGTTGTTAAACACATTTTTTGTCTTGACTTCTCAGGATTGGCATGTCCAAGCCAAATTCCAAAGAAAGCCTAAGGCTAATCCCTAGGCATTAAAGTTTGTGTCAGAGATATTGGATATCCGATTTGAATCAAATATCCAATTTTTTTATATATGAGTTTAAAAAATGTTATACAATTTATAATATATGATTTAAAAATGCAATAAATAGTTTATAGTTTATTTTAATATATCTAGTTTAGAATACACAATATAGTTTATAATTTAATATATAATATACAATTTATGATAATCACTTACAAAATTATGTATTTAATATATAATATATTATATTATTATGTATAATATTTAAATATTATTTATATATTTTAGTTTATATATATATATTACTAATATATAAAATATTTAAATATTATCTCTTTCC